>JANDJT010000092.1:1132812-1144902 GCA_024331685.1 Stegophilus panzeri | reverse complement strand
TTACATATTACCTAATTAAGTAAAGAAAAATCCATCATAATGAAAATTAGTGGGCATGAATTTGTCTAGTTTTTCCCAAAGGGAACCATTGTGTTTTCTCAATGCTGTGGGAAGCACCCTCACGCGTGACCGGCATCTTAAGCTTGTGTAACATCATGCCTACATGATGCCTGCATGTCAGTCGTTTGTGTAACACTCGCAAAAAGATGCTTCATTTACTCTCTATTTTTTCAAAAAAAGAAAGAATAATCTCTTTCTTTTCTGTCCCTTTAAAAAAATAGAAGGAAAAAAGAATGAGCGAGAGAGAATTCAGGAAGTGTGTTAATGCCCTTTTCATTACCGGGGGGGACACTTTCTGTGTGAAGTGTTTAGGGATGGAGCATGCCACATCAGCCCTCGAGGGGTCTGACTGTGAGCATTGTGAACACCTTACAATTAGGCAGCTCCGCTCGCGACTCGCTCTCTTCTCGGCCGAAGAGAGATGGGTTTCAGAGCCTCGTGGATCTAGGCCGGCCGCTGCCGAGGCAGATGAGCGCTGCTCTATCTCTTGTTCTGTCTTCCGGGTCCAGCTCTCCGCCTGACATTGTAGCTCGCCTTGTGATTCCTCCTTCAGCTATGGAAAGCCAAAACACCCTCTCTGACTCCGAGGAGCCAGTAGGGGTGCTATTGCACAAAAAACAGAGAGCAGCTCTCAAGCATATCAAGAGCTGCTTGAGGTGATTAATAGGGCAGTTGAAAAACTAAATCTAGAATGGCCTGGGGAAGAGGAAGTGGCTGGTAGCAGGCTGGATGAGCGCCTCCTCCTCAGTGAAAATAAATCTCCCTCACACCGCAGAAAATTCCCCTTTTTCCAGAAGTGCATGATGGAATATCACACTTCTGGGGAAAATAATACACTAGACATGTTTATAACCCAGCTATGTCTGATTATTCAGCCATCATGGGGAGTGAACAGCACAGCAATTTAGCTATGCCAAAGGTGGAGGAGGCGCTTGTGAGCCACTTTTCTCCTTTGACGGCAGGTAATTTAGGGGGGCTGGCTTTGCCTTCCAAGCAATGTAAGGCCACCTCGGCATTGGTGGGCAAAGCCTATACGGCAGGTGGGTCTTGTTTGTGGGTCATGGCATACAATGGCGGTGTTGCAGGCCTACCAAGCAGATCTGCTGAGTGAGCTTGACACTGGGGAGGGAACCGGGCCCGAGACAGTGGCAGAGCTGCGCCGTGCCACTGATTTGTCTCTCCGGGCGTCCAAGCAAACGGCCCCTCATGTCGGCTGTTCAATGGGTAGCTTGGTTGCGGCAGAGAGGCACTTATGGCTCAACCTCTCAGGGATGGGAGACAAAGATAAGGTCTCCTTTCTGGATTCCCCTGTTAAACTTTATGGCCTGTTTGGTGGCACGGTTAATGCCATCGCCGACAGGTTTTGCAAAGCAAAACAGCAAATGGTAGCATTCAGCCAGTTCCTTCCCTGTCGTGTCGAGTTCACCCAGGCATCCGTGAGTGGAGCCCAGCCCAGCACTAGTGCGAGGGAGGCACAGAAAGCAAGTGTGGCGGCCCACCTCCCCATACGGAGAGCCAGGCTGCTAATAGGCCTGATCTGAGAATGATCATAAAGGCCAAGCAGGCAAGGAATGAGTGGTCCTGATGGGCCATGGAGGGACATATCAGGGGATGTGAGGTTGTTAGGGCAGATAGCCCCTAGTGCTACCGTAGTGCCTCCCTTAGCCAAGGCCGTCCCAAGTTTTCAGTCTTCTCTGGTCAGCGAGCTGTCACAGGGCAACAAAAATCTGATGCTTTCCCTCCAACAGAATGTGGAAAAGTTAACGTCACTAAAAGACCACCTGGCAGCGTGGAAACTACTGCCAAATGTGTCTCCATGGGTCCTGGCTACCATAGAAAAGGGTCACCGGGTCCAGTTCAGAGGTGTGCTCACCACAGTAGTCAGCACAGAGCAGAGCCCAACGTTAGCGCAGGAAGTAAGATCCAGCTTGGACAAAGGGGCCATAGAACATGTACCCCATTCCCTAATGGAGGGAGGTTATCTGAACCATACTCTTCGGACATACAGGTTCAAGATGCTGACCTCAAACTTACTGTGCCACAGATTCAGTTCGAGGACTGGTTTGTGACAATAGATCTAAAAGACGCATATTTCCACTTAGGAATATCGCCCAGTCACAGGAAGTTCCTGAGGTTCGCGTTTGGAAGCAACGCATACCAATATCAGGTTCTTCCCTTCGGGCTAGCTTTATCCCCGTCGTGCAACTCCAGGTCATCTGTGTACTATCTACCTGGACAACTGGTTAATTCTAGCACAATCCAGGGAATTGGCGCTTCAACATCGAGATGTTGTTCTCGCCCACATGAGGAGCTTGGGGCTCAGGTTGAACCTCAAGAAAAGTATGCTTTCCCCAGTGCAGAAGACAACTTTTCTAGGGGTTATATGGGATTCTACTACGATGAGGGCGTTTCTATCCCCAACATGCATAGGGTCAATCCTATCAACATTGAGCAAGATAAAGCTGGGTCTGGGCATCCCTTCCAGTCTCTACAAGAGACTGTTGGGCCTTATGGCAGTAGCAGCCAACGTCATACCGTTGGGCCTATTGCACAGGAGACCGTTTCAGAGGTGGCTGAAAAGTTGGGTGTTTCGTCCGAGGATGAAACCTCTGAGAGTAATCAGTGTCATGCGGCGATACCTGCGTGTTCTGAGAATTTGGAGGTGTCCTCAGTTTCTAGACTCTAGGGGTGTCTCCTTATTGCAAAACGGTAATAACAGATGCCTTCCTCATGGGCTGGGGTGAGGTCTTAGATGCCTGTTCAGCTCGCGGTCTTTGGAAGGGCCCTCATCTGGAGTGGCATATAAATTGCCTAGAGATGTGGGCCATATTTCTAGCACTGAAGTTTTTTCTTCCTCAATTAAGAGGTCACCATGTGTTAGTTGTGACAGACAACACAGTGGTGGTCTCATATATCAACCACCAGGGAGGGTTATGTTCAGCACCCTGTTCAGGCAGGCACAATTAATTCTTCTCTGGGCAGAGGGAAGGTTCTTGTCAGTGAGTGCAATGTACATTCCGGGCAGCCGGAATGTGGGGGCAGACATCCTGTCAAGGCAGGGGCTGAGGCCCAGGGATTGGAGGCTCCATCCACAAGTGGTGGAGTCCATATGGCGGCGGTTCAGCCAAGCGGAACTGGATGTGTTCACCTCCGACGAGACAACACACTGCCCGCTGTGGTTTGCCCTCACTCCTCCTACATCATTAGGGCTGGACGCCATGGTGCACATGTGACCGAGGTCCCATCTATATGCTTTTCCCCCGATTGCTGTGCTCCCACAAGTTCTAGCGAGAATTCGCCAAGACCGTCTACGTCTGCTGCTAGTAGCACCTTATTGGCCAGCTCGAATATGGTTCTCAGAGATAATATCCCTGCTAGATGGCACTCCTTGGGAGAAATCCATCCGCAGGGATCTGCTGTCTCAAACCGGAGGGCTGATTTATCACCCTCGGCCGGAACTATGGAAACTGTGGGTCTGGCCCCTGAGGGGCACCAGCTCATAGATTCTGATCTCACAACTGAGGTTGTGGAGACCATGTTGAACACTAAAGCACAATCCAAAAGGAAACTGTATGCACTCAAGTGGTGACTTTTTGTCTTGTGGTGTGAGGAACATCAGCTAGACCCAGTGAACTGCACAATAGCTATAGTCCTGGAGTTCTTAGAAGGATGTTTCTCAGCGGGGTTGGCTCCTTCTACTATCAGGGTCTACGTGGCTGACATTTTGGCCAGCCACACCCCTACTGAGTCTCTGTGGGGCAACATCATCTAACTTCGAGTTTTATGCATCAGGTGGCTGAGGCGCATCTGTTGGCCCAACTGCTCATTCTACTAGGGGTGTCACCTCCTCGAAGTGTCTTGCAGTGACCCTCTGTCTTTTTGAACAGGCCGTACCCTCGGTATGACGGAGTGGGTATTCTCGTTCCCACAGCGTTGAGCAAGCGCAACGTGGAGTTCCCTTTGAGAGGGAAGGGAGTTCTCCCTGAGAAGGGAAGGAGACATTGCATAGCTTTGTCATACCGGGGCATGCCTGTGAATTTCATCTTCAGTTCAGATAATAGAGGCTGACGGCGCAGTTCACAGGTGCCGAATATATATCACGCGACACGTTTAATTGCCACGTCACCTGATCATGGCACACCTATAAATAGGCATGATGTTACACAAGCTCCAGATGCCGGTCACGCGCGAGAGTGCTTCCCTCAGTGTTGAGCAAATGCAACGTCTCGTTCCTTTCTTAGGGAACAGGGTAACCCAGATGTTTTGTTGAATTGGACTGTTGTTTTTGGGTTTTTCTTCACAGCTCTCACAATGTTTCTGTCATCAACTGCAGTTATTTTCCTTGGCCGACCTGTTTGATGTCTGGTTTTTAGTACACCAGTGGTTTCTGTGACATTCCAGATTGTTGTATTGGCTATGCCCAATGCTTGTGCAATGGCTCTGATTGAATTTCCCTCTTGTGTCAGCTTCAAAATCTTTGTAATTATCTGTTTTGGATAATTACTTTTACAAAAAGTATATCTGTATCTTTTTTTTGCTAATAAAATATAGAAAGCAGACTGACTGCCAGTGTCTCACTATTTGGTTTGTATTTGCCGATTTTGTTCTATTTTGGTACAATGATGGTCAATTATTTCGATTTTTTTCAGTATTTAAAAATGAATGAGCTTTGTTAACAGATTTTTGACCTGGAGCACAAGAGAAGCTAAAAGATGGGGTACAAGACAGAGAAATTCATTTCCACAATGAAAAAACCTTTATGCACATTTCATGTACATTACATTATATTACATTAGGGACATCTCAAAATTTATTAACCAGAAAAATAAGCCAAATTTATGCTTGAGAAGCGTGAGTTTCCTTATGACAGTGAATAATTTTCCAAGTCTAACTATCAAGATTCTATGTAACCGGAGACTTTTTTTTGCACTCCACGTAGATCATTGAAATCATTTGAGAACTGTAAACGTTATTGTGCTTGTTATCCAGAAAAACCATATCTTCCCTGTTTACTTGTATTTGTTTATAGGGCAGTTTTGCCCAGATCAATATGGTGGACACGTTGACATGAATGCTTATGTGCACAGGCGTGAAATGTTTCTTTAGAAAGTGACATCGCCAACTACTGGCCTGGCATGCATAATACAGCATTTTTAGTCGTTTTCACGGTTCTGTGTGAATGGGGATTGTGTTGACAACGTTGTCGTCTGTACGCGAAACTTTTAAAAAATGCAAAGGAAAAACTTTTTCGTTTTTAGTAAATCATTGTTGTGTAAATGTACCACGAGAGTAGGCATTCAGAGCAATTAATAGTTTAAGCAAATAATTTAACAGGGCATTCTTGGGCAACAAGAAACACCTTTCAGTCACATGTTCCATTATTTTTGATCACTTAAAAATGGGTGGGTTCAAACAAAAAGTGCCTTGTTCAATACAAGTTCTTTAACACATCTACATATCAGGAAATAAAAGCTAAACATTCTGTCTAGCATCGCATATTAAATTTTTCTCAATCATTTTAATGTATAATTAAAATAAATCTTGACAATAGTCATTTAAATATTGCAATATTATGGCTTTAAATTTATTGTAATAGAACTCATGAAGTCTTCTGATGCATATTTATGAAGATTCATAGGCTCATGTTGCCATCCTTTAGTTTAATATGATATTGCATATATTAATTTTTATGGAAATAACAGCAAGTAACAAGTAAAAAAAATTCATTTGACTACTGAATTCTATTATGTTGCTGAGCCACATGTTGGTGCAAATAATAATTATTATTATAATAATTTAAAATGGGAATGACATATTAGCATCACCTGTTGAACGTGTCTTTAAAGAATTGTATGAACTGAGAATATAATCCATAAAAATTAAAAATTTAAAATAATACTAAGGGGCACTCCAACAACATTTACAATTCTGGCTTTTGTCACATAGCCTATTCATTTTATTAAATCCAGAATTCATTAACATTATGTAAAAGTACACCAGACAAACACTTTTTTACTATATAATTTTCTAGGCTTGTGACAGTAGATCAATGCTAAACTTGTAAAATCTCTGGTTGACGGTTAATGATGGCCATTTTTGTTGAGCAATCCAGTCATCATAAGAAGTACACTTACAGATTAGAACACTGATGCAGTATACCAAATTTCAGCTCAATCTAATTTAAGAGAACATGAGAAACAGTTATTTTTAAGTCCACTCCCTACTGGAGACCGTGGCCCACTCTTTGCAGACATCCTCAGAATACAATCCTGAACTTTTAGTTTTTGTGCGAATCCATTCAACCACTCTTGAGTTACAACTGTTTGAGTAAACCTAGCTCCGCCACACAGGGATTGATTGGCATGTAACAACCAAAGTGTTTATAAATTTTAAAACATTTTGGGGAATTACTGAAGCATAGTCTTGACTGTATATTTTACCAATAATTTTTCTGTGAAAATAGACCATTTTCCAAGGGTGGATTCTGGAATCCCCTGCCTATTCAATATATATCCGTAGAGTGATTTGTAATGAGTTATTAAACATTTACCTTTCAAAATATCAAATGATTTGAATGTGAGAAAAGCACCTAACACCCGTTAAAAACCTAAACTTACTCTTCTAGCTGACCCTGACCGCCCAGGTCATTGGGGGTCACTCAGGCCTGTGCCTACTCACTATTCTTAGTTAAAGCATTTACTTTACTTTTCATCTTCTATCACTAGAGAACAATGATGAATATTGTCTAAACTTCTTACTGAGAGAAAGTATATCTAATCAGTTTGTTTTGAGAAAGTTTCCTGGTCAGAGCTAGAGCTCGACCAAATTCAACCTTGAAGCTGTGTATCTGTGTGTGTGCGTCAGCATTCTTTTGTAACAGGATGTTCGGAGGTGAACAACACAGGGGAGGTGAACAGCCCATATGATGAGACAACAGATAATCAATGGAGATATTCTTCTGACTCACAGCACATATGTGGGGATTTTCTACGTTTATCTATGCCTTAACCAATTGGAATCATTCAACCTGACGTGATGACTAGCTTAGTGATTGTGTGAGAGTATAATTTTTGCTGTAATGAGTATGTATGCAGAGCGGCCTACAAACTCCTTGCTTGTGTGAAGCTGACTTCTGCTTGATGAAATTGCAAACTATTCTTCAGTAAAATTTTCTTCAATTGATTGCATCTCTTAACTCCTGGTCTTCATTCATCCTATCTGATTCTTGGGTCTTTAACTGTACATTCCCCTACAATTAAATGGTGGAGAATGCGGGCATTCATTCTCCGGTGATATCCCTGGCTAATCAACAAACAAGGTAGGCAGATTTTATTTATTTTCTGTTGGTTGGGCTGTCTGGGTGAAGGAGGTTGAGAGAAAGGGGAGGGATAGGCACACTCAGACGTGGGTGTGAGGCACCAGTCTGGAGTGGGCTGGTGTTCTGGGAGCTGCTATATGCCAGCGCCGGTAGCGCATAAGCACGCACTCTCTGGGAAGAGGTGAGGAGCAGACAGCACTTTAAGTTTAAAACATAAAAACCTGATGTAGTGTGGCATACTGTGGCAGTGCTTTACATTTGATAAATATTGTTTAAGCCCGAAGTACTGTGGCTAAATAAGCTGTTTTAAGAATATAACATAAAAACCTGACGTAGTGTGGTTTTGTCCGATGTACTGTGACAGTGTTCTGTTTTTAAAAAAGAGGGTGAGGTGCATGTTGCGCTTAAGATTTACCACCTCTGAAAATGAATAGACACTAGACGCGGGAAAGTTCTAGTGTAAAATTGTGAACCTGACTCTCAATCTCTTCCATTCCAGATAGGGGATCCCCGAGCTTAGTGATTCAAGTAGTCAGGAAGAGTTTTAGCCTTTAGTTAAATAAGACAAAATAGAAATAGGGTTGTTTTGGGGATGCATCAGGAACGATCCCAAAAAAAAAATTGTGGCCCTAATTGGATCGGACCTGTATAGGTTAAATTTGCTGGGGAGTGGTTCTGCGGTTTCATTGGCATTCAGCAAGGCGTTCTATGGGAGTTGTGAAATATGTGCCATATGCCTTTGTGGAATGTTTGGGATTGATCCTACTATGTTTATGTATATGGATGTTTGTTTGCTGTTGTATCATAAGTCTGCTTGCAGAACAGCGAACCCTGCTGAGGAGGAGACACGACTGCTGAAGTTGACGAACAGCCTGCACCAGCAGCTGACAAAAGATAAAATCAATGCTCTGTTGTGAGTGGGAGGTTGGAGAGCCCCTTCCATGGGGACCTGAATTATTAGTATCCGGCATGTCCATGATGGGGTGAAGAGACAAATGTAACCCACCAGGGGAGCATGCGTCACCACTCCGCATCCCAAAGCAGCCTCACTTGGTAGACCAGACATGGTGGTATTGGACCCCACATTGGTCTAAAACGGGGGACTGAAGGGTGGATTCTGGAATCCCCTGCCTCTTCAGTATATATCCGTTGAGGGATTTGTAATGAGTTATTAATCAACATGTATCTTTCAAAATATCAAATGATTTGGATAGCTTCTTCAAGCTTATGAGATTTGGTCCTTCAAGCTTATGAGCTATCTAGTCCTTGGGTCTTTAACTGTACATTCCCCTACACCATAAATCTTAAAAATAACTCACAAAAATAGATTTTGAATATAATTATTTTCCAAATTATTGTGAAACTGAGTGGACAGGGCTAAATTATTTAAAAAAAAAATAATTTATGGCTTGAGTAAATGATTCAGATCAAGAAAGAATTTTCACTGTACACCTTACTTTACAAGAGATATGCTTGTTTTTATGGGCAAATCGTATTTATTGACCCTAAGGATAAAAAATAATTTAAACTTAACTCCACTCCCTATGGGTAACCACACCCTAATCTTTGCAGATATCCTCACAGCTAGTAGTCCTGAATAGGCACACTGGCTCAGTGGTTTGCCTCACACCTCTGGGGTTGTGGGTTCGATTCCCATCTCCATCCTGCATGCGTGGAGTTTGCATGTTCTCCCCGTGCTTCAAGGGTTTCCGCCAGGTATTCTGGTTTCCTCCCCCAGTCCAAAGAAATGCGTTGTAGGCTGATTGGCATTTCCAAATTGTCTGTAGCAAGTGTGAACATGTGTGTGATTGTGCCCTGCGATGAGTAGGCACCTCATCCAGGGTGTCCCCTACCTTGTGGGATATGCTTCAGGCTTCCTCCAACCTTGTGTAGGTTAAGCGCTACAGAAAATGGATGGATGGACTTGGATGCCATCAGCCAATCAGGTAGTGTTGTTTAGTATTGAGCTATCGTCACAAAAGCAGCTCCTCAGCTCTTCAGCTATTCTCTCTCTAGGTAACCTGCCAAGAAGTAGCCACTGGATATGCTATTATAAAGGTTGCTTGGATCCCAATCATCACATAGCTACATTTATTATTCTGATTCTCTGCTAAAAGTTGATGATGAACAAAGACAATTATTATTAAGGTAATTTACTGTATACAGGAATAAAACCCAGTCAGTAAGTAGTATTCCCTCTGCTGCTCAGTCAAAAAGAATGAGCCTGATTGACATGCAGATGGCAATGTTGGTTTTCTTTTTATCATTTGATCACTTAAAAATCATGGCTGCCCCTCAGCTTTTTCAACAGGCATCTGATAGGGCTAGAATTGGTTAATTGTCACAAAACTTGAAAGGCATGTTGGTCTACTTACCTACCTACCTACCTACCCTCTAGTGTTCTACAGTACTGTACAGTATGTACCCTCATAGGAGTTGCCATTTGGGATACTACTTGCGGAATGTGCTCTGACCCTGATAATAGGTGCTTGTGGATATATTTAGGGGAAGGGTTAGTCCTATCTGAGAGGAGCTCTGTTGACTTAAATAGCTTTAACCCATGAATAATTTCCGTCATTCTTACTAGTAGGAAAAGATTGTGAAGCAGCTGGTTAACTTTTGATTGTGATTCAAATTATTTTCTCTTAGAAACCACTTGTAAAGTTACTTTGAAATTTTAAATCTGCAATAATCTGCAGGACTTCTACTGATGATTTAATTATATGTATATTTATATATTGTTAATCTATGACCCATAGGTAGTCCAGATAAACATAATTTAGGAAGTATTTTAAAATACTACATTTTCATACCAAAGCCTGGGATATTTATTCAGTTTACACCAGAACAGAGTGGAACCCGTCTATAACACTCCAATACATGTTTTATTTTCACTGTAATGCTCATGATCTAAAAAGTACACATGTAATATTTCAGGATGTATCCTACTGCAGCATAGGAGGATTTGGCAACATTTAAAAATGCAGTGAAACTTCATGAAAGTTTTAACTGCCACAGAGTATAATAGTGAACTTAATGTATACAGTGGTATATATATATATATACAGTGGTGCTGAATGAATACTTTGTATAGATATTAGCACCACATTTACTAAACCAGTGCATGCAAGTTAAATATTACTACTGTTATGTACTGGCTTATGACTGAGAGCAATATTAAGAGGAATTCATAAAACTTTAATGCTGAGACGGACTCTAGAAGTGGACGAACTCGTCCCAAAGCTCTCCCCAAATCTGGCATTTGTTTACACAAAGCGGTTAGTGCATACTTTTTAATAATTTGTAAACATACTGTAGTATATTGCACATGTATCATACAGTGTCCTTGGGCAGGTGTTATGTTCTTTTATTACAAGCATGCATTGATCTCACTAGCAGCGTGAGGCCTATGCAGCGTTTAGGCAAAAATGTGGCAGTGAAAAGTTTATCAAAGAATCTACACTCACCGTCCACTTTATAAGGAACACGAGTACACCTGCACATGCATGCAGTTATCTAATCAGCCAATCATGTGTCAGCAGCACAATGCATAAAATCATGCAGATACAGGTCAAGAGCTTCAGCAAATTTTCACGTCAAACATCAGACTGGGGGGGGGGGGGGTTGGGGGGGATGTGATCCTTAACCGTGGCATGGTTGTTCATACCAGATGGGCTGGTTTAAGTATTTCAGAAACTGCTGATCTCCTAGGATATTCAACACGTTCTAGAGTTTCATCCTGTGAGTGGAGGGTCTGCAGGCTTAAATATCATGCTGATGAGAGATATCAGAGCACAATGACCAGTCTGGTTTGAGCTGACAGGAAGTCTGTTGTAACTCAAATAAGCACACTTTACAACCGTGGTGAGCAGAAAACATCCCAGAACACTGTTATGCAATGAAGTCAAAGACAGCTGCAAGTGCAAATTAGCTTTTTTATTTGAAAAAAGGCAGAGGTAAACAATTCCAAATCGTGAAACAAAAATTGTAAACAGGGACAGGCAGCAAGTCAGGCGATCAGCAAACAGAATAACGTGGGCAAATCCAAAATCCAAAAATACAGCAACAAGGCAAGATCAAAAACCAGAACAGCAAGACACAATAGGCAAGTCTTGGTAAGTCAAGTAAACGTACACTGAGCTTTATTTGAGTTCATGTTTATGGTGTATATGTGATTGGGAACAGGTGTGCATGATTAAAATTCAGGTGAGTGTGAATGAGCCGGTGGAGTGTTGTTCTGGGGATTGCAGTCCATGGTAGCCATATTTGTAGGCCGCAATGTGTTTTGGGAAGTGGAGTTTCGGGTGGATTCTGGCACTAGCATGACACATTTGACACACAAACATTGAGATGGACCACATGACAACAGCAGAAGACCAAATCAGGTTTGAGTCCTGTCAGCCAATGAAAACAGCAGCAGTTTATGACAGAAAATAACAGTCAGTGACATCACCAACAAACTCCATAGGACGGGGTAAAGGTACAATATCACAATCCACCATTCAAAGACGACTTTGAGAGCAGAAATATAGAGGCCATACCACAAGATGCAAACCACTCATCAGCAATAAGAATGAGAAGGTCAGATTGGAATTCACAAAGAAATATAGAGATTAACCACTACCAAAGTGATGAAAAGGCCAAAGTGTGGAGAAAGAAAGGATCTGCTCATGATCCAAAACATACAAGTTCATCAGTCAAGCATGGTGGAG
>JANDJT010000092.1:1066578-1078734 GCA_024331685.1 Stegophilus panzeri | reverse complement strand
GCTGAGAGGTCTGAGTTACAGACAGAGGAAGAGAGAGAGAGCTGAGAGGTCTGAGTTACAGAGAGAGGAAGAGAGAGCTGAGTATAATTGTAAATGAAATAGGCTCAGTAGTTATTTCTAATATCATATATGTGTCATACCTAAAGTATCTGTAAAACTATACACTCACTGGCCACTTTATTAGGAACAGCTGTGCACCTGCTCATTAATACAGTTATCTAATCAGCCAATCATGTGGCAGCTGCACTTTCTATAATTCTTAAAAGAATTATATTATGGGACTGTAACTATAAATGAAGATTTATTTACTCTCACTGGACTACTGATGTGTGCTGGTTAAAGTGTTTTGGCAATAACCATGATGAATTTGAAACCATGACAGACAAGTCTCAAGGGCATGCCCAGGCAGACAATTACACTAGGAGGAGAATATATTTAAATCAGGAGATATGTAGTATGACTTAAAATGAGGGAGACCAAATCCCCCAACCCTTTTACTTTTAATAAGGTGTTGTCTGAATATTCTGGGAGGTTTGCAATCCCAGATAAAAGAGAATATTTTAAAGTCCTGCTGCTTACAATAGCTTTGTGGGATGAATACATGGATTGCCTGAAACATGTACTGTATAAAAAATATCTTACCCCAGTTCTGTTGTAATAAATTGCCTATTTCTTTTGTAACTCTAATGCCCAATTTCTTCAAGACTATTTTAAAAAGGGGTCAATCTTAAAAATGTTGTGTCTATGCATTTGGGGTGAGGCATTAACTCATGCTTGTCCCAATTTACCTTATATCCTGAAAATCATCCAAAGCTATTTATCATCAGGTTTAATAATGGGGCAATAGATGCTTTAGGGTTTGAAATAAACAGCAACACATCATCAGCATAACCGGAGACCTTGTGATGAGTGTTATGATAAAATTAAGGGTGTAGACACTCATCAAGCACTTTAGAAACACAATATTAATACTGGGTAAAGCCTGCCCTTGCTCTAAAGATGGTATGAAGCAATTTTTCCCTGACACTCATTCCACAAGATGTCCTAGTCCATGTTGAGATGATTCCATCATAGTTCCTACAGATTTTTTAGGTGCACTTTCATGTTGCAAATCTCCCGTTCTCCCACATCCCAAAGGATTCAGATCCGGTGACTGGGAAAGCCACTGAAGAGCACTGAACAAATTGTCATGTTCATGAAACCAGTTTGAGATGACTTTTGCTTTGAAATTAAAAGACACAGTGCATTATCATGCTGGAAGTAGCCATTAGGAGATGGTAAATTGTGGCCATGAAGGGATGTACATGGTCAGCAACAATACTCATAAAGGTTGTGGTATTCAAGCCATGATTAATTGGTATTAACAGGCCCAAAGTGTGCCAAAAAAACACTGACACAAGGTAGGCTGGGTCCATGGATTCATGCTGTTGGTAAAACGTTCTGATCCTACCACCTGTGTGCCTCAGCAGAAATCGAGATTAGTCAGACCAAGCTATATTTCTCCAGTCTTCAGCTGTCCAGATTTGGTGAACCTGTACCCACTGCAGCCTCAGCTTTCTGTTCTTAGCTGACAGAAGTGAAACCCGACGTAGTCATCTGCTGTTGTAACCCATCTGCCTCAAGGTTTGTGCATTCTGCTCACCACAATTATACAGAGTGATTATGAGTTACTGTAGTCTTTCTGTCAGCTCCAACCATTCTGGTCATTCTCTTTTCATCTCTCTCAACAAGATGTTTCCGTCCACAGAACTGGATGTTTTTTCTTTATTGCACCATTCTGTGTAAACTCTACAGACTGCTGTGTGTGAAAATCCCAGGAGATAAGCAGTTATAAAAAATACTCAAACCAGCCGGTCTGGCACCAACAACTTTGCCACAGTCGGCATCACTGAAATCACATTTTTCCCCATTCTAATGGTTGATGTGAACTTTACCCGAAGCTGCTGGCCTGCATCTGCCTGATTTTATGCACTGCACTGCTGACACACAATTGGCTGATTGGATAATCGCAATTGTGAGTAGGTGTACATTATAAAGTGCTCAGTGAGTGTATGTGGACTGGGTTGAATATGACAGGCCAGTGGCTCCAGGAAATTCTGTGTTGATTAGAGGGGTCAGAAGAAAACAGCCAGACTGGTTTGAGTTGACAGGAAGGCTATGGTGGCAACTCAAATAACCACTCTATACACCTGGGTGAGCAGAAAAGCATTTCTGAACACACAAGTCGAACCCTGAGGTGGATTGGCTACAACAACCAAAGACGATATCAGGTTCCAGTGCTGTAAACCAAGCACAGGAGTTCATGCCAAGATGGTATAATGGTGTGGGGAATGTTTTCTTGGCACACTTTGGGCCCCTTAATACCAAACAAGCATCATTTGAATGCCACATTGTTGCCGACAATGTGTGTCTCTTTATTGCCACAATATGGCCTCACAATATGGCCTCAATATGGCCACGGGCGGCTGTGGCTCATGTGGTAGAGCGGGTTGTCCACTAATCATAGGGTTGGCGGTTCGATTCCCGACCCACATGACTGCACATACCGAAGTGTCCTTGGGCAAGATACTGAACCCCAAGTTGCTCCCGATGGCAAGTTAGCACCTTGCATGGCAGCTCTGCTACCATTGGTGTGTGAGTGTGTGTGTGAATGGGTGAATGAGACACGCTTTGGATAGAAGCGCTACATAAGTGAGGACCATTTACCATTTACCATCTTATAACGTCTACGTCCAACATGATAATGCACCATTTCACAAAGCACAAGTTGTCTCCAACCGCTTCCATTTATATGGCCATGTGTTCAATGTACTCATCCAACAGAGCACCTTTGGGATTGCGGCATGAGTCTGTAACTGATAAATGCAGCAATTGTGATGCAATCATATAAACACTAACCAAAATCTCAAAGAAACGTTACCTGCACCTTGTGGAGTCCATGCCACAAAGAATTAAGACTGTTCTGAGAACAAAGGGGGCTCTACCCAGTATTAATTTGGTGCTCCACTAAAGTGTATACTAAACATACTAAAATAAAAATAAACAATGAAAACAAAATAATAATGAGCAAGGTCTCCTCTGTGCTGAACTGCCTTGCACCTTTTTCTACTACTAATTAATACTACGATAGATAGATAGATAGATACATACATACATACATACATAGACAGCACAGATACCAAATGCTTTCAAAATCCTTGATCAACACCCACTCCAAAAACACACAGTGTAAGATTATTCATTTGAGATAGCGCACATGCATACCCTCGGTCCAAGTTCATAATGGCCTGGATTAATGTGTCATCTCCTGGGTTGGGGCCCGCTGCTGGCAGGGATCTGGGAGCAGGGTACGAGCCCTGGACACGAGCATTGGGAGAGGAGACAACTCGACTGCGGCCTCTGTGAGATGAAAATAGAAGGGAAAATGCTCAAAATACGGGTAAAATAAGTAATGACTAAGGGCCTTTAATGCATCACTATCTCCATTTTTTTGATAGACACCTCCCAGTGTTGCTTTCAGGAGATTAAACCCAGCCTCCGTTCCACACTACTCAATAAGATTCATTAGATCAAGATTTTGGTGGGGAACTCATCAGGACAGAAACTGATATCATGTCTAATTTCAATTATATATGCCTAACCATATATGCATTTTTCCTTTTAAGATATACTCCCACCAGCCACTTTATTAGGAACACCTGTACATCTGCTCATTCATGCAATTATCCAAGCAACCAATCATGTGGCGGCAGCAGCACAATGCATAAAATCATGCAGATACAGGTCAAGAGCATCAGTTAATGTTCACATCAGTCATCAGAATGGTGAAAAACGTGATCTCAGTAACTTTGACCGTGGCATGGTTGTTGGTGCCAGAAATTGCTGATCTGCTGGGATCAGCCAAGAACAGGAACCTGAGGCTACAATGGACACAGCCTCACCTAAACTGTACAAATGGAAACAGAAAAATGATCTGGTCTGATGAATCTTGCATGAATTCATGGATCCAACCTGCCTTGTGTGAACAGTTCATGCTGGGGAAGATGGTGCAATGGTGTAGGGAATGTTTTCTTGGCACACTTTGGGCTCCTTAATACCATAATTTGAATACCACAGTCTATTTGAGTATTGCTGCTGACCAAGTGCATGTCTTTATGGCCACAAATTCCCATCTTATAATGGCTACTTCCAACATGATAATGCCCAAAGTGATAAAGCACAAGTCATCTCAAACTGGTTCCATGAACAGGACAATGAGTGTACTTCAGAGGCCTTCCCAGTCACCAGATCTGAATTCAGCAGAGCACCTTTGGGATGTGACAGAAAGGAAGATTTGCAGAATGAATGTGTAGTTCACCCTAATCTCTGATGTGGCCCTCCTACAGGACTAGGGATGTCACGAGAACCGATACTTCGGTACCAAGTCGGTACCAACATTCTTAAAACGTGACTGTACTTGTTTTTCTGGAGTAGCGTATGTGGTACCGATTCTAATGGAGGTACCGAGTTTGCAATTCTTCCGGACCTGATGGGGGCAGCAAATACGCGCAAGTATTTTAGTCAGTCCACAAGTGGTGAAGAAGAAGAACAACAACTACAAGCACACGGAAAAAACTACAGAAGATGGCGACGAGTTTAGCGCCGCCCCGACTCGTTGAGAAGAAAGGTGGTAAGAGTCAAAAATGTGAATACTTCGCATTCGAGGCGGATGACAAACAAACACATAATTGGTGCTGTGAAGCCGGTGTGTAACCGATGCTATCGTTCATTTCAAACACAGCGAGGAAACACCTGGAATTTGGCGAAGCACCTAAAAGACGGGTCCTATATTATATTTGTTTGAGGCAGCTGCAATGTTGCCGTGAAACCAGCTAACGATATGCTCCATGTAATGTTAGCGATAGCCAGTTATTTGTTAACGACACTAACACATTACACTGTTATAAACTCCCTCCTAATGGGCCACCATGCATCGCCATTCAGCCCGTGTCCTGTCAGCTAAATGTAGCCTAATGTCACAAATAATTATTCAAATGTTCATGCTTTTAATAAATCTTTTTGGCCTGCCACCATATCAGTGAATTTAAACTAATGCCTCCATTCGGAATATAAGGGGTGTGTGTGTGTGTGTGTGTGTGTGCGCACACGCGTGTTTAGGAGTGCACCTCCACTGTAGCCTCCACTCATTGTCAGACAGTGTTTGATAACTAAAATATCCCCCCCTCTCTCTCTCTCTGCCAGTATCAGCCAGAGGAGGATGTCCTCTAGGAGATTTTTTAATTAAATTTTTTTTAAACCACACCGTGGTATCGACTTTGTTATCGAGTATCGTGTACTTTTGGTGGTATCGGTACCGACTACTAGATTTTTGGTATCACGACATCCCTATACGGGAGACACGCTTAACTAATACCAAGCATTTAAAACTGCAACACTGCAGCGTTGGCCAAGGTTATTTCTTATCCTTTAATACTGAAAGCAGGGGAGTGGCTGTTCTGGTTAATAAAATCTTACCATTTAAATGACTGGATTGTATTAAACACAAACATGGAGAATTCATGATCATCAAAGCTTCTATACAAGGAGACAAATTCGGAATTCACATTGCTTACTGTGCCCCAGACCACCCCTTTGAATTTCTTACTGATATAGTACTAATCTACCTGAATTGTCAGTGGAGAACATTACTATATGTAGGTGGGGCTTATAACTGCTTCATGAACCCAATTATAGACAGGTCTCCTATGGGAGCCCTCACCCTGTCAATACACATACATATCACTGGTCTTTGTGAAGAATTAGGATATGTACACATGTGGAGGGCATTCCAATCTGCAGATAAAGAATACACACTTTCCTCCAATCCTCAAAAATTCTACACAATAATTTAGGGGTGTTTTTTACTCTTAAAGATTTGTTCAATTGGCAACATTATTATCTCTTGATCATGCCCCAGTATATCTGGATACACTACCTGTCCAGGTATTGGAGATTAGTTGCCTTTCTCCTTAAAGATAATAAATTCTGCATCTAAATAGGTTTTAAAGTCAAGTCATTTCTCTCTTTAAACTCCCCGACTAACTCGTAATCCATTCATACTTTGGGAAACCTCCAAAGCCTACACCACGGGATGAATAATCTTACAATGCCAGCAAGAGACGCAAAATTGCAGAAGAGCAAAACCTATTGGAAATCAAACTAAAAACAGATAGAAAATATATACTGTATTATATTTTATAAGATGGACCTTCCAAGCATTTCAGAGGAACAGCAGCCCTCACTTGGTGCACAGATTCCTGCAGATGATGCACAGGAAGCTACAGGGCTGCTCCAGAGTGGAAACGCTCCAGGCCCTGACAGGCTCAGCAGAGAGTGACCATAAAAAGGGTTTCATGATTTTTTAAATGAGGCCTCTGGTGATCATGTTACATCATTTTTTGCCACTGGATCTCTCCATCCATCTTAAACAGGGGCCAATATTCCCTTAATTTTAAGACAAGTGCCCAGATGACACTGCCTCCTACAGACCGATTTTAACATGTTAACTTGGAAAAGTTATCATTTAAAATATTATATACATGTTATAATCTAACATGATCATACTAGTTTTATTAAAAGGTCAAAAATGTATTTATTTATTTTAGGCATGTTTGTGAATCCAAAATTTCAACAGATGTACACTGACTGTCCACTTTATTAGCAACACATAGAAAGAATCTCCGTGCCTGTGACACTCTGACCAATCTGGTCATGCTCCTCTGAGCTTTCTCATCAACAAGGCGTTTCCACCCACAGAACTGTTGCTCACTCAATGCCCCCCACCACCCACCATTCTGTGTAAACTCCACAGACTGTTGTTTGTGAAAATCCCAGGAGATCAGCAGCTTCTGAAAAACTCAAACCAGCTCATCTGGTACCGACAACCATGTCACGGTTAACGTCACACTTTAGATGTCAGACTTTTCTGATGTTTGATGTGAATAATTAAGTGAAGCTCTTGACCTGTATCTTCATGATTTTATGCATTACGCTGCTGCCGCACGATTGGCTGATTAGACAACTGCATTTATCCATTTTAATAAAGTGGATGGTGAATGTACTGTATATTTAAAATAAATAAATTAATTAATAAAAACACAACAACAACAACAACAACAACAGCCAGGACATATAATCTGCCAAGGCTAGTGATTTGTCCACCACTGGGGAGGAAGACAAATAAACCTCCCACCTGTGCCATATATTGGAAATAAACCTCATTTATCAAGCTGGATATGAATGGATTTATTCATAAATTGTTTGTACGAGTATTTACAGAGGAAATTTGGTGTTCATGGAAATCTAGTAAATTTGGGAAAACATTCGTATCCTACTCATTCTCCTGAGTGTGTGTATGAAAACTGTCCTAAACAAATGTCTCAGCTGACGGATGACTTAGCGCTCACTTATTATTATTATTATTATTATTATTATATACACTAGTAAATATTTTTATTGACATAGTAGTGACTCAAAACATCTTCCACTTATGTTTTCCAGCCTTTACCCTGATGTTCATTTCGTGCTCCCAGCTGTTACCTTTTATGTAGTTTTGTGAGCATCACTATGTGCACACGAGCTGTGCAGGGAACGCACTTTGCACTTTATGCGTGAGCAGCGTACGTATGCGAACATGAAGAAAATCAGCGAAACATTCCGAAACTTCTGTAAATCCAGTGGCTTACATAAATATTTACACACAACTTAACTAAAAATATTATCTGCAGCTACAAAAAGAATTTAACCAGATTTCATTATTTAACAAACAAACAACTCCAATCTTGTTCTTGCTCCTGTGACAATGTACTGATATAATACTTTCAGAATACATCTGCACAAGTTGTAAATACCTGAAATCCCCCTGGCGTCCAGAATGAGCATCATCTTTAGGTCCTCTGTAATAAGGGTAGTCATCCTGTTGGGAGCAGAGACACACAGCTATAAACTAATATTTATAAGGATTCTGTACACAATAGCAGGATAGAAATGTGATGAATATATTTCTTTACTGGACTATGCCATTTCTAGCAGCTTTCTATTAAATGACAGCTTTCATGCTCAGGGCAACGTACACGACAATTAAGATTCTTTATTTTTTTTATTAGACCTTAAGAATGCAGTACTACATTAATGAATGTTGATTTGTCATTTCTACAAGTACAGGCTAAATTTGAATTATTTCCTTAATTTAGGCTGGTTTCATGGTGTCTTTTTTCCTCTCATTTAAACAATCCTGACTTACAAAAGGTAAAGGTGATGGTGCCATGTGTGCCTTCAGCTCTTACCCTTCGATTAGCTGGGCCTCCTCTGGATTCATTTGAGAAATAGCTGTCGCTTTGGTAACCCTTCTTATCTTCGTTGTGGTAGTTTCTGGGACCACCGTTGGGGTAAAAGCGAGGAGAGTCATAGTCAAAGTTTCGAGTGTAGTCTTCATCAGGACGTCCAAAAGCTCTCCTTTCCCCACCAGCTCCTCTTGGGTAAGGGGCCTGAAACAGGCAAATGTAAAAGGACTAAGATGGCTGAAATTAAGGCCACCGAACACACAGCTCTTGCATCACACAGAATTTCCTCATCATTAATCATAACAAATCAAGAAAGTTCAACAGGGCAAACTTAACCGGCCTCATGTTTCATTACTACATAGAAAAAATACCTCCGAATTAAATGTAATATGAGCCGATAACCTCAACCACTGAGTATATTTCACTGACCAAGTGCTTTTGTTTTTACTGTTCACGCATCTCACTGATGTGCTGCTATGGAAGACATAATTCAGGCAAGAGTTATGATGCCAGAAATGCCAGAGTACGCTAAAAAAACCCGAATGATCAAACATTTACACATGTTTACTCACTAGATCCCTGACACGAGCTAAAGTAGTGCAAGTTTGTGCTGTAGCTGGTATTAACTAAATAATAATAATAATAATAATAATAATAATAAAGTGCATGAATGAGGAGAATAAAAATCAGGACAGCCCTTACAGCTCTGTCTTGATGGAACCGCTGCTCGTACATGTCCCGGATACTCCTGTCTCTCCTGAATGCCACTACAGCAAAAATAAATCAATAAAAACAAATAATAAAAAGATGAAAATGAACCAGTGCTAGAGCACACTCATGCTTATGTTCACACCAATGCACAATAACAACTATAACATGAGGCATAATGTTTTTTGCCCAAAAGTTTGCACCCCCCATTGTTTCTCGGCAAGAAACTAAACATATACCTCCGTTTTACAGTTTATCTACAAAACAGCCTTCCTTACTATACATACAAACAGCTCATGTGGAGTCTTGGTGAAAATCTTTGCATGTATGGAAATTTTTAGATATTTAAAAATGCATTACATGCTCTGGTGGTTAAAATAAGGGCGTGCAAACTTTTGCACTCAACTGTATAGCACCTTAACAGATTCAGTGATACGTCATGCGTTATAACGAACCGTGCAAGGATAAAATAAAAGGCGATTTTTGCCCCGAAAAAAAATATTCCACCTACTTGCTTTTCCTAGAAAATGATGTTCACGTGTACAGTCATAAGAAGACGACGACGAAGATCTGTGACCTGAAAAAGAGCATCACCACAAATGACTTCACCTAAATTTACTGTCACCCAAACTAAAGGTGGACATGACAACAAAATACAAATACACCAAGATATATATATAAACCCTGGGAAGAAAAACAATAGAAACCCTTACAGAATCTGTAATTGTTTTAATGGTTATAATGGGGATTGTATTTGTTGTAATGGTCCCTGTGGGTCTTTACTGGTAATTGGTGTCTAGTGGATACCATTAAGGACCAATTGTGGTAATGTTTTTGTTGGTATTTGTAGTGGAAACCATTAGAATTTGTGTGATGTGTTTCCCCCAGCAGGTTGTGAGAGTAATAGTGATAGGTATATGATCCATACATTACCGGTCACCTGCGTGCGCTCTGCCTCTCTGCTGATGGTTACTTGTTTACTAGTTACCATACAACACTGTGGCTAAAGCTAGCATTACCTGCGGTGTTACTGCGCACTAGTATAAGACTTTACACGCAGCTTACCGATCTCTCACTCACACACACACACACACACACACACACACCTAGAAAAAGGAGATCATGCAAGATGTGTATATATTTACACACTCGTCATGTGAACCTTATGGGACTAATAACCGGAAACAAAACGCAGGGATGAAATGAAACCTCCATCTGGATATTTGAATACAAAAGAAACTACCCCCTCACACAAAATAACAGCACTCACTTCCGGTCACGTGGGCGCCGATATTTCAGAATAAAAGTTTGAACAAAAAATACGTTGGGCTTCATTTGTCCGTTGTGAAAGGATGTCCACTGCGTCCTGTAGTTTTCAGGAAGAGACAAAATCCGTTTCCGATGTTCACTTTATATTGATATTACATCCTCTCTGGAGTCTACAGCAGAGACCGTGTACATGAGCGAACATCGTAACGGGTTTAAAAGTGAAGCCAAAATGTCTCTGAGGCCCTCTGGTGCCTGACTGCGGTATGATTCTTAACCCCGCCCACTCCATGTAACTGAATGGAAACTGGGCCAAACTCTCCACTAATTATTTATTTATTTAGTGATCTTTCCTCCAATATTCTTCCTTACAACCCTGCTGAAAAACCCCAAAAACAAAACCCAGTAGAAACCATCACAAAAATTCAAATTGTTTTCCACTACAAATACCATTACAAACCATCAGCGAACCATTAAAACCATTACATATTGGCCCTTAATGGTAGAGGACATAACATGCCACCAATAGAAGGCAACAGCTTACCAGTAGAGACCTGTTACAGTTTGCTTTAAAACCAATACAATTCCCATTATAACCATTAAAAGCATTACAAATTCTATGAGGGTTTGTTTCGGGGGGTTTCAGCAGGGAATAAGTGTGTCTTATTGCAGTTATTTGGTGATGAATAAAAGGGAGTGGTTGATGAGGTGATTGACCGTTTTGGACATAACAGTCGAGTCTCACGAACGTGCAACACACACCCGGACCTTAGCAGACACTCTGCGTAGTTTGGTAAGGTTATCCAGTTATCCTCTTTAAATGCACTCTAGTTCACACTGTACAGACAGACACTGATCAACGCCGACAATCTCCAACTTTTAAAAGTTGTCTGTTGGATTTAGAATGTTGGGAAACACGACTGTTCCCACTCCCAACAAGCTTTTTTGTTACAGGCAGTCAAACTTGTGTTTAAAATAGATGATCCTTTAACCATGACAAAAAAGTTACTACTATTAGTGTCTTCACATTTCGTTCTTCACCTGAAAAGACGAAGAGTGAAAAGAAAGAGGTTGTGGCTGAAGCCTTGGTTATTGCGACGTGAGAGACAGGGTGCTTACTTACATTTATACAGAGAACTGCAGACAGAGGATGTGAGGAGCTTTTAAAATTTTGCTCACTTTGTCCCCAAGCAGTTTCAACACCTCCTCCAGATGGTGACACCAATCATTCAGAGGCAAACTACACATTTTAGAGATGCCATTTCACCCAGTGAACGTCTAATGATTGCAATTCGCTTCTTTGAAGCAGGCAGTAATCTTTGTTTCATCATTAAAATCCCAAACAAGATCATTTAAACTGTTTAGGTGAAAAAGAAATATACTTAAGTTAAGTTATCGCTTTTTTTGATGCACTTATCATATTTTAATTGTACTGTACTAAGTACATATTAAATGTGTTATTTTGGAACAACTTTAAATATGTTAAGTGTTTGTTTAGATATGTTTAAGACCAATTTTAAGCTAATTGCAATGTACTTTTAATATACTAAGCTGTGCTAAAATGGAACCACTTCAAGTGCCTTTAGTGTAATTTAACTGTAGTTCTTTAAATTTGATTTAAAATACATGTTTATGCGATACTTGAAGTGCAGTTGGAACATATTTTAAGCTTCACATGAATGTGTTTCCAGAATATTTTCAGTAGCATATCTTCATCCATAGAGTGGAGGGCCACTTTTCTTTGAGTACCACTCATCGTTGCGTTTTTTCTACGAATGAGGGTTCGCACTTCAGACACTGTGCTATTTGGAAACTGCTTTATCACAGTGTATGTGGAAGGGAAAAAGAAACCTTAATATAT
>JANDJT010000092.1:1034562-1045377 GCA_024331685.1 Stegophilus panzeri | reverse complement strand
TTTCTGTAAAGCTGCTTTGAGACAATGTCTATTGTAAAAAGCGCTATACAAATAAAATTGAATTGAATTGAATAGTATCTGTGGTATCACAAATGAATGATGGGAAAAGCCCAGGACCCGATGGGCTACCTATTGAATTCTATAACTTGTCTATTAATGAAATAGCAGATCTTCTAGGTTCTTTATATAATGCAGTATACAATCAGGTATGTTAAATAAATCCTTTTATCATTGTATTATGTCTCTAATCTATGAGAAAGGTGACGAGTTTGATCTAGATAATTGGAGGCAAATACGTTTAGTGGCACTGGCTATAAAATCCTTTCTAAAGTCATTGCAAACCGTATAACTGAGACAGTGGATAAAATAATAGAAATAGAGCAAGTTTGCACTGTAAAAGGAAGTTATATGTGGGATACCCTAGACTGTATAGAGACCTAATTACAAATGTTTCTGACAGAGAGTACCTTATTGTTGGCCTGGATCAGAAGAAGGCCTTTGATTTTATTTCTCGGGGATACTTGGTGCGCGATGAGGCATTTCGGTTTTCCGGAAGGCTTCATCGCGATGGTAAAGTTATTATATGCTGAATCAGAAGTTCAGATTAATGTAAATGATCAGTTGACTGATGAATTTGAGATGCACAGAGGTGTTAAACAAGGTTGCCCACTGAGCGCTGTATTGGACTATATGTACTTGCAGTCAGTCCTCTTTTACACAAAGTAAAAACTAATCCAAGAATTCAAGGAGCACATACCATGTCTAATAAACAAAGATATCTGTGTATGCGGACGATATAATTGTGTTTGTACGAGACCAAAAGGAACTCGATGTAATAATCGAACATTTTCAAAATTATTTTTAAAAAATCTCTGGAGCTAAATTAAACCCGGCTAAAACAGAGGCAGTGTGAAGGCTATAGCAAGGGTGTCAATAGGGTTTCTGGGCCTTCTGGCTAATTTGAACTCTGGGCCCCAAGCCCCCACCCCCCAATGACCTTTTCTTATCGCTACGTGTAAAAACAATCAATAAGCATAACAATTATTGCATATTCAATAAGGGACTAAAGAACTAAATTTGAACAGTTTATTAAATTATGCATTTATAACTATATACAAATAACTATATATCACTGGATAATCGGTTATCGGTATCGGCTGAGAAATTTAGCATCAGTGCATCTTTAATGATAACATTAAATTTCGATCAATTCTTCACAGAAAGCTGTTGCAAGGCTTGGGAAAGCTTTAATACATCACTGGACTAGTTTTATTGTCACTTGGTGCTTTTTCGTCCTTTTTGAAGCTCAATACTCCATTACTATTGCTCGATTGCGTGGAAAAACATAGATTTTTGGAAATATTGTGTTCCAACTTCCAAGGATAGACATCGGGGCGAGTAACTGATAGAATTTCTATTTTATGTTAATTATAACAACTTCATAAGGGCTAGCTTCAGAATCATAGCACAAAACAGGGAACAAAATCACCTTATTTTTTGAAAAAATGGGTGACTAGCTGTCTTCCCTGCCTTGCTCTCTCCTCTACTCATATTGCTCTTTCCTCTTTTGGTATCCCGATTTTGTCTGCACCATCTCTTGCCATCTACCTGATGCATGTAACTACTCACAACTGTGAAGTGCCGCGTTTCTGAATAATCCATGAACGTCTTAAGATGGGACACACATTCAATTAAATTTTATTTGTATAGCGCTTTTAACAATGGACATTGTCTCAAAGCAGCTTTACAGAAACAAATGCACTTGGAACAGTCTGAGGGCATTAATTATAGCGTGCTTCTTAACAGATTATTGTGCAAAGAGGCCATTTAAATACCAAAATCATACAGGAAAGTATGGGGTTCTGCTGGGCCCCCTGTCTGACCAACGCCCTTAGAATCGTCCTAATCCCCCCGCCACCCCACCCCGTTACGGTGCCCCTGGGCTACAGTAGAATCCGTCTAAACAAAATGTTTGTGCCTTTTATCTGGTGTACTAATAGACAACAAGGAAAGTTTTATTTAAATCAAAAGAAAAAGGAGGTCTGAATGCACTGGACATGGGGATTTAATAAGGTTGCTTTCTGTAAAAATGCTATACATAGAAATGCAATTTGTATAAGTGACATAAAGACATGAACTAAAAAGAGAGGAAGAGTGAGACAAAAAAAATCCTGTCTATAAACTCATATATGGGGATTTTATTAACAAATATGAAAACCTACATATAGACTGGTTAAATATTCAGAATAAAACCAAATATAGGAAAATAAATGAGAAAGAATATGGTAGGATGTTCCAACATAAACATCTAACATTAACTGAGAGTGTAGAGTGTATTAAAAACATACGAACAAAATATATATAATGTGACTCATAAGCGTAGGCAGATTAACTGTAAGGTGTGTTGTAAAATGGAGTTGCTACACCCCCCCCAAAAAAAATAAATAAATAAGTAATTGGATGAACAGAATTTAATTGAGGGCAGGATTTCCATCCAATAAATATGTATATCCCCAACTCATAAAAAACTGATTCATGCAGTGAAATTGTAATTGAGTTGGTCCAACTTTATTTGATCAAATACAGTTTAAATGAAATGGATATATTTATACATTTTTATACTTGTCGAACTCAACCTAAAACATTTAATTGGAAAATAAATTATTAGGTAGAAATCCTTCTAATTGTATTCCCCCTATATAGAGACACGAGAGACAGAACTTGGTTCAGATGTTTTTAGTTAAAAAACATAAAAACAAGTGGACAAGCCAGAAGGGTACTAGAATAGTGTTTTGTGGATGGATGATGTTTGGAGAAAAGAAAACACTGCATTCCAGCATAAGAACTTTATCCCATCTGTGAAACATGGTGGTGGTAGTATCATGTTTTGGGCCTATTTTACTTCATCTGGCCCAGGACAGCTTACCATCATTGATGGAACAATGAATTCTGAATTACACCAGCGAACTCTAAAGGAAAATGTCAGGACAGGCCAGAGCTATTTCACCCTGCAGCTCTCGCCTGGTTTCCCAATGAAGCTAAGCAGGGTTGACCCTGGCCAGTACCTGGATGGGAGACCTCCTGGGCAAAACTAAGGTTACTGCTGGAAGTGGTATTAGTGAGGCCAGCAGGGGGTGCTCACCATGTGACAGGGACACTATACTGTAAAAACAGCACCGTCTTTTGGATGAGACGTTAAACCAAGGTTCTGACTCTCAGTGGTCGTTAAAAATCCCCGGACACTGGGAGTAGGGGTATAACCCCAGTGTCCTGTCAAAATTCCCCCTTTGGCCCTTATCATGGCCCCCTAATTATCTCCATCCCTGAATTGGCTACATCACTCTCCTCTCCACCAATAGGTGGCGTGTGATGGGCGTTCTGGTGCACTATGGCTGCCGTCACATCATCCAGGTGGATGCTACACACTGGTGGTGGTCAAGGAGATACCCCCCCCAGAATGTAAAGTGCTTTGAGCGCTATATGAATCTATAGAATTATTATTATATCTGTCCATGAACTGAATCTCAACAGTAAGTGAGTCATGCAGCAAGACAACGATGCTAAACACACAAGTCGTTCTACCAAATAACGGTTAAAGAAGAATAAAGTCAATGTTTTGGAATGGCCAAGTCAAAGTCCTGACCTTAATCCAACAGAAATGTTGTGGAAGAACCTGAAACAAGTAGTTCATGTGAGGAAACCCACCAACATCCCAGAGTTGAAGCTGTTCTGTACTGAGGAACGGGCTAAAACTCCTCCAAGCCGATGTGCAGGACTGATCAACACTTACCCCAAACGCTTATCTGCAGTTATTGCTGCACAAGGAGGTTACACCACATACTGAAAGCAAAGGTTCACATACTTTTGCCACTCACAGATATGTAATATTGGATCATTTTCCTCAAATAAATGACCAAGTATAATATGGTTGTCTTATTTGTGTAATTTGGTGCTCTTTATCTACTTTTAGGACTTGGGATGGACTAAAAATCTGATGATGTTTTAGATCATATTCATGCAGAAAGATAGAAAATTCTTAAGGGTTCATTTTCAAGCACCACTGTATATGTATGGCCTAATGATTTTTCTAACTGGAAACAGACTAGATTTAGCAGCTTACTCCATGTATTA
The DNA here is from genome assembly GCA_024331685.1 of Stegophilus panzeri. Lineage (NCBI taxonomy): Eukaryota > Metazoa > Chordata > Actinopteri > Siluriformes > Trichomycteridae > Stegophilus > Stegophilus panzeri. Next base: position 1,041,246 of record JANDJT010000092.1, on the reverse strand, counting down.
AATGTGCATGGGCAATGTATGGGCAATCTTTGTATGGGCATGGATAGCGATAACTGCCCCTAAAATGTCTAAAATGCTGCAGCAACAAATACCTGCTAGCTAGTTGCATTCTTTACACTGCCACATTCACAATCGTAAAAAGAAGAATAAAAAAGTATTATTAGATACCATACTTAACAAATGACAAAAGTAAATCAGATTATTTGATCAAATATGACTTACTATCACTAGGAGGTTGTCACATTCACTTGGTGACATTCATGAAACTGTGAAGGAGAAGACTTATATTAGGAGTGAGAACAAATACTTGAAAGTTCATAGAGTCCTCTAAAGTGCATTTGAATACTCATATGAAAACAGATGCTTTTGTTTGCATGGTTCTATTTTCCCCAACTCTATACTCACTTAATATGATTTGGTACCCTTGTCTGAGGGCGCACTGTGGCTTAGTGGTTAGCACGTTCGCCTCACACCTCCAGGGTCGGGGGTTTGATTCCCACCGTGGCCCTCCCTGTGTGCGTGCGGAGTTTCCATGTTCTCCCCGTGCTGCGGGGGTTTCCTCCAGGTACTCCGGTTTCCTCCCCCAGTCCAAAGACCTACATGGTAGGCTGATTGGCGTGTCCGTAGTGTATGAATGTGTATGTGACTGTGCCCTGTGAAGGATTGGCACCCTGTCCAGGGTGTGTACCCCACCTTGTGCCCGATGCTCCCTGGGATAGGCTCCAGGTTTCCCCGTGACCCTGAAGGAAGGATAAGCGGTATAGAAGATGGATGGATGGTCAATATTAAACAGGGGAATGGAATAGGGAGAAAATACTTTTTTTGCCTTTTATCTGCATTTATCTGTTTTAATATATTTTACGTTCTGTCCAACTGTTTTTGAATACCTTTAATATTTATTAAGAGATTAACTACTTTTTTTTGCTTGTGTATCATGTTATTCTGTATAATTTCAGCCTTCTTCAATGAAACTGGTGTACTAGACAGTAAAAGGTCCCACACTGGGCACAAACACAACTGCAGATGTATTACTAATGTTGAACACCAGTAGGTTTTATAGAAAATATCTATGAAGTGTAATCAATATATGTAACTAACATTTGGATATGTTAATGAAGTGTATTCAATGTGTATAACCAACATTTAGAATTATTACTTAAGCATAATCGAATAATCAATGTTGGTTAAAAAGCAGAATCTATATGTATAATCAATAGTTAGAAACATAATCTAAATCCATAGAACAATGTTTGATCAAGTTATATTCTGAGTGTGGTTTGAGTTAGATGAACTCTGTGTCTTAAGTGTACAATAAAAGTTCTTCTGTATCAGCTGGCACTTTTCTGCACAGCAATAAATTGGCATTAGAGATTCGCTTTTGTGGGTGAATAACCTTGAGGCCAGGTGCCAGTTAGGGAGTTGGAAGAGGGCCTCAGGAAGGGAGGTAGATATCAGCCGGGACAGCCGATAGAGACAGACAGATGCTCATTGAGGCCTAAGAATGGACTGTGGATCAAGGTCAGGACACACAAGCCTGTGTGAAACCTTTTTTAAAAAAGGAAGAAACCATGACCTCATGAAATGAGAAAAACCACTAACTGCACATGCTCCACAAATTTAAGATAACACATAAACATGAATAATTAATTAAAGCAATAGAGATTGGTTTGTTCCTAGAAAGAAAAGGTGAATGCCCCACCGAAGGATAATTTTACTGTTTCCAAAAAGTATATAAAGACATGTTTGTGTATGTATAATTCGGACTTTCTGCAGACTGTCACACTTTATTGGTTTTCAATAAAGTTTATTTACTTTTTGACATCTACTAAACTCTCTGTCTCTGAAGTTTTTGACTTAGGCTAAAAAGGTTGATTTATCCATGACAGTTTTTGTGCATTACTATGCGTGCATTTTGGGAAGAGCACAACATAATAATACATATTACATATACTCCCCATAATACATATAGAAAATAAATGAAAAATAAATTACACAAATGTTCACAGAAGATACAGATCAAACATTTTAACAACTAATGTGTTAAATCTTAATATGTTGGGTTTGTGAGGTTATAAAATGGCGAGAATGCCACAGAACCGGCTAAGCTAAAGTGTGCAGCACGGAGGTTGATGTCTAGCTAGCTAGTTTTGCAAGTAGGAAAAGGTGCTGGGACAAAATACATCCTTAGACTCGGAGATCTTGCTAGCCAGAAATCAATCTGTATTGCAAGCATTTTTTCCCTGGACTAGCAAACTTAGTACTTAGTACTAGAACTGAGTACTGCACATTGTGTGAGTCTGAATTTAAGCGAAGGGACGCATGGAACAATTCACCTCGCTTAACTATTTCAACACTGTTGCATATTTCACTCAACATAATGGTATACGCATTCTTTGACAGCAAGGTCAATTCTTAACAAAAAACTAATACTTACCAACAGCGAATATCCAACAGCAAGTGCATCAGTCGCATTCGGTCCTTGCAGAGCCAGCATGAGAAAATTAAATGTCATATCTATGAAGGGCCTGAATCATTTTTTTGAGTGTATGTGTCTACTAAAAATATCCTGTATTTAAAAAAATTAATAAAAAATCTATAATTTATGGCATTTTTGCTTAAAATCTTTCTTTGGCTAATAATCTGAAAAGTGAATCATATCATCGGGAAAACTATGCAAAATCATTTTGCACCAATCCCATATCTCTGCTGAGGTTGTGTTTGAATGACAATTGACAAAAGGACATAAAATAAACACTCATGGGATATTTTAAACATGGTAAATGTTAATATTCATGTAAATATATGCTCTTTCAAATGTAAACAATGTATACAGTAGTGGAAATAAGTATTGAACATGTCAAAAGAATTTCGGTAAATATATTTCCAATGAGGTTATTCACATGAAATTTTCACCAGACATCAGTATTAACTCAAGAAATCTGTAAATATAAAGAATTCACAACATTAAAGTCTATAAATAAAGTTATGTGTAATAAAGTGGAATGACACAGGGGAAAAAAGTATTGAATACGCTAAGAAAAAGCAGTTCTCCATGGCAAGATAAGGCAAGGAACCAGCTGAAATCCATAAGTAATTATACCTCCTATCTGTGCAAATTATAGCAGCTAGTAAATTGTTAGTAAATTGATGGTCTATAAAAAGGCTTTTCGTTAACAAGGTGTCACACAAGAAACATCTCATGATGGTTAAAAGCAAAGAGCTCTCCAAGACCTTCGCAACCTTATTGTTGCGAAACATACTGATGGAATCGGATACAGACGTATTTTAAAACTTCTGAATCTTCCAGAAATCACCATCAGGGTCATTATCCACCAGTGGAAGTAACATCACTCCGTCATCAACCGGCCACACACAGGAGCTCCTCGCAAGATTTCTGACCAGGGAGTCAGAAGAATAGTCAGAAAAGTAGCTCAAGAGCCAAGGACCACTCGGAAAGCATTTACAAGCATAATTTCTCGCCAAACAATTTCTTAAATTGGAATAATTGTAATATTATACATAAGAGAAAATCTTTATTTCTTGAAAACTGGTTTGTCAAAAGCAATAAAATCATTCTAAAGCAGCAGATATAACGCAAATGAAGCAATAAAGTAATTATGTTTGTATTTTAACCAGCTGTTGTTCTTCATATACTCTATTAGAGAATGTGACGATACGTCACGCCGTGTTGCATGTTGGGACGTGGGCACCATCATATGAGGATCTGCTCTGTTACCGGTGTCTGCTAGGCTGGATTATCCATTGGGCATTATGGGGACGGGCCCAGGGCCCAAGCGCACTTTGGAGCCCAAGCAAGGGTAATAAAAAAAATTCTCTTTTATTTTTTACATTGGTGAAAACGGAGGGCAATGTCTGGTTGGGCTACAAGACATTGTGCCCAGGGGCCTCTGAATTCATAATCCGGGCCTGGGTGTCTGTTTACCTTTGTTCTTTTTTGAGAAACGGTTGTTTAATTTTGTTCTAATCTTGATAGCAAAGCAAAGAGATGAAGAAGGCGAAAAACAAGGAAAAGGGACCCTACCGGGAGAAACTTAATTTGGATGCCAAGCAGCAGATTGTGGGGAGAGTTTTACTAAAAGTCATCATCTCAAAGATCACGAGCGGATCCACACAGTGGAGAAGCCGTATCACTGTGGACAGTGTGGGAAGAGTTTTACTTGCCAGCGTTATCTCCAATAGCATTTGTGCATTCACACAGAAAAGTTTTCATGACCAGAGGACCCTCCACAGCCACCAGCAGAGTCATACAGGACAGAAGCTGTACCTCTGTGGACAATGTGGGCGGAGCTATACTCATTCAAGTTCATTAAGGACACATAAGTGCTCTAATATAAAGCCATCACATATTGACATTTGAATTTCTCAAATTAAGATATGTGTTTTAAATTTTAATTTTTTTAATGGGAAGTAAAGAGACAATCAGGCATTAAACTGTAATATTATATTATTTGTCATGGACTGTAGTATTCTTTTGCATGGGATTTTATTGCTTATGCTTTGGGGTTTAGCACAATTTATGATTTTATTTTGTTTTCCTGTTTTTCCACCAAACCCTTCAATACCACTCATGGAATACACATATTTAACCAGTGGGAATGCCCACATTAATCGACCAGTCCAGACCTCTGAGTGAGACACATGACTCTAACTTCCTCTAACATTCATTTTAAAGGATTTTTAAATGCAAGATAGAATGTGCTTTATAAAATATAGTGTTGTGTTTACAGGCAATTTGAAGAGATAATTCTTGTACAAGTTCTCTGTCTTTGCATCGTCCATTTAACTATAGCTAACTACATTGTATGGTCATAAGTATGGGGATGTCTGACGACCACACACATATATGCCTTTTGAACATCCTCTGATGGAACGGCATCCAATCCATGATCCCTTGAGCCCAGTGTTCTTGATATAGTTTTCAGATTTACTGCAACCCTGACCAGGATAACACAGTTACACAGTAAGATCAATGAATGGGTTTTTGTTGTGTGTATGTTCCTATAAGAAGTAAGAAAATGTTTGTATGACCTGCAAGTCTTAGAATTTTTACTGCAGGATTTTACTGCACCCGAAGAAACGGCCGACTATAGAAATATGAAAAGAGATCTGCTAGCACGATGTGGGCGAACACCCAATGAAGCGGCGGCAGAGTTCCAGCAGTGGACCTACCAGTGCAGAGCAAACCCACGTGGACAGATGGACACCCTCCTATGCATCACCAACAGGTGGCTCCATCCAGACCAAAGCACCGCCACTGAGGTTGCGGAGAGGGTAGCCATGGACCGGTTCATAAGGACTCTGCCGCCCGCAGAACACCAGGCCATAGGGATGCAGGTGCCCAACAACCCCAAAGAAGTGATAACCGCCCTAGAACGAGCCTTGGCCAGCCTGGAACTCGCCAGGGAAGGACAATGAGCACTCAGCCCTCCGAGGAGATTCCCACCTTGTCGTCAGGAATGGAACTACACTGGGAAGAGGAGGAATGGCCGAAGCCGAGCCGCCTACAGAACACCCCGGGACGAGGCCATGCTGACAGAACCGGACCGGGAAACCCAGAAAAAAGCCCAAAAGCCCTGGCTGGCAGGGTGTGCCCTCCATACACCTAATCCACTCAAAACACCCACCCTGACAGCCTTGTTAGACTCAGGTAGATGGTGACCCTGGCCAGACCGACAATCCCACCAAGAAGGACCGTCAGGAAAGGAACCATCATGGTGACATGTGTACATAGAGATGTACGGGGAGTCCCCGTAGCCGAGGTACACATTCAGGGCAAAACAGGCACCTGGCCACTCCTGGTGGGCGTCATTCCGGACCTGCCAGTGCCGCTACTCCTGGGAAGAGACTGGCCAGGGTTCCTGACCGACCCAGCTCCCACGACCAAGAGGGCACCCCGAGGAGGGAAGGCTCCACGGGTCCGGCAGGCCTACATGGCCTATAACGAGGGGGACTCCACGGCAGAAGTGGGCCAGCAGGTGAAACGACAGGTGAACTTTGGGAGGGAGCAGAAAGAAGACGATCGTCTGAAGCATTGCTGGGCACAGGTGCGACAGATCGAGGGGGTCGACCAGAATAAGGACCAAGGACTCCCCACAGCCTACTTTCTGGTTAGGGGTGGTCTGCTTTATTACAGGACCAACCGCAGGGGGGCAACCGACGACCTCCTGGTCCCTAAGACAAGAATCCGGTTACTGATGCACCTGGACCATGCCATCCACTTGGGGGCCACCTGGGGGCACGAAACACACTGGAAAAATTGAAGAACCGCTTTATCTGGGCTTTAGCACGCCCTCTGCAGCCCCGAGGACGACACCAACACCTGAGCACTTCACCCCATTGCACCTCTTTTTCACCCACACGCTCACAGTATCGAATAAAACTCTCCATGTTCAGCACATAAACGGCCTCCTGTGTGTCTGTGCTCAGCTCATCACTGTCTAAGCTCGCTACACCTGTTACAACACAACTTATTTCCTTTCTACATATTACACAGGCAGAATTGGATTATATAGGTACATAACCATGAAATGTCACAATTGAAAGTATATTGCTTTTGGTTAGGCTGAATTGTAATTGTTATGTGATGTATAGCTTGACAGTTCATCAAAGTGTAACTAATGTATGTTTTCTATAAATGGGTTCCCTATTAAATTGAGGCTTGTT
>JANDJT010000092.1:949157-970146 GCA_024331685.1 Stegophilus panzeri | reverse complement strand
TAAATAATTCCTCACCAATCATAAAGAAGTTTGAATTAAACCCACCTTGTAGCGTTAGCATTATTATTAATTTACTCGCCCGACGCCGCTGTGTCTACACGAGCAGGTGAAAGTTCAGGTCATTTTGCGGGATCAATAAAAGATGGCGGTTTGTGAGATCGGGAAGTTAAAAGAAGCAGATGATGTACAGAGTTACTTGCCATCATAATGGCGTCTTTGCAGTATTTCCACACTTGTTCGGTTGACTGAGGAGATGAAAAGCAGTGTGAAAGTAACTGTTGCTCAATGTAGATGCATTTATGACTTCTTGTAGTTTTTATCCTGATTATATTATACAACTCCGAACAGGTCACTCGCACCGGTGCGAATAAATATTTATTCACAGTCGCACAATATACTTTTCAGTCACAAACGCGAGTGAAATAGTCGCATTGTAGAGCCCTGAGTTTATCTGCAAAGTTTTTTCCAGTTCGGCGTGATGACGTTTAATGTCCCCGACAACCTCTGTAGTTCCATTTAGCATCATGTTAATGTCAAGATTTCCCCTCGCGCAAAGCACTGGAGCTCGAAGCGAAGCTGGCAGGGCTAATATGCTAACTCCGTTTCAGGGTTTTGGCACTGCAAAATGACATCATCCTTGCAGCGCTCTATGGTGATTGGCTGTGTAGGAAGCGCTCGATCTGATCTGCTGCGGAGTTTTCTATTAGCGGAGGACGAACTTTAAATGTTAATATTGCAGTAGATCATGTTCATTTAATCGTGGGTAGTCAAAATCGTAATCATGATCGATATTCGATCGATATTCGATTAATTGTGCAGCCCTACTTTGACACAATATACCTTCTTACCTGTTCCTTAAAGTCCCTGAGTTCAAGCACTTTCTGGATTTGGAATAAACTTTTACAATTACAACTTAAATATTTTCATTATTCTTTTTCATTAGGAATAATGTACATATATACTCAGCAAAAAAGAGACATCCTCTCACAACTGCTTTTATTTCCAGCAAATTTCTTAACATGTAAATATTTGTATTAACATAAAACAGTCAACAACTGAGGTATAAACTGAACAAGTTTCACAGACATTAGATGAACAGAAATGGAATAATGAGAATAATGAGAGGGGTTCAATATCAAAAGTAACAGTCAGTATCTGGTGTGGCCACCAGCTGCTTTAAGTACTACAGTGCATCTCATCCTCATGGACTGCAGCAAAGTTGTCAGTTCTTGCTGTGAGATGTTACCCTACTCTTCCACCAAGGCATTTGCAAGTTCTTGATCATGTCTTGGGGGATACATGGTTACATGTAATTTTCCACTGCACGGACGATCAGCTATCCTTCCTGTCTCCCTGTAGCACTTTCTTAGGCATCTAACATTACAGACATTACAGTTTATTGCTCTGGCCACATCTTCAGTACTCATGCCTCCCTACAGCAGGCCTATGGCATGTTCACGCAGGTGAGCAGGCACCCTAGGCATTTTTCTTCTGGTGTTTTTCATAGTTAGTAGAAAGGTCTCTTTAGTGTGCTAAATTATTGTAACTGTAACCTTATTTATCAACCACCTGTAAACTGTTACTGTCTTAAGGACTGTTCCACAGGTGCATGTGCAATGATTGTTTATGGTTCATTGACCAAGCACGAAAAACATTGTTTAAACCCTTTCCAATAAAGATCTGTAAAGCTTATTTCGATTTTACAAAATTATCTTCAAAATACAGCCTCCTGAAAAAGGGATGTTTCTTTTTTTCTGAGTATATTATATATGGCTATAACTCTTGAATGAAATGAGATATCTTCACCAAATTTGGCATGCTTAAAATTTGGCATGCAGAAAAGTTGGCACAGGTTTGCTACATGGTGGCTCTATAATACCATGGTTTGAGCAAAGTATTAAAAATATCAGCCCCCATATCATGATTTTTGTCAATTGTTAACGCTTGTATACAATGCAGTGTTTTGAACAAACACAATTAATATAGATCAAATGATAGGTGTTCTCATTCTAAGCATATTTGCCTTTGCCTTAAGAAGCATTGGTGTCTGTCAAACCATTTGGTAAATATTTCAGATAATGTTAAAAACCTACTTTTGCAAACTCGTCACAGGTTTTTCACTCAAGTGAAAAAAAACTATGGCAGGACAATACTTTGGATGTCTTCGATCAATAGTTATCAAAAAAAGTTGAACTTTTGACTTACCTTTGCAAGGGCACATCAAAAGTTTTGAAGTGGCATGGCCACTTTTACATAAATAACTATAACTCTTGAATGGAATGAGAAATTTTCACCAACCTTGGTATACTTATGTAAAATCTCTGTGTGAGGGCACTTGACAAAAATGGAGGAGTTAGGCCACTTGGTGGTGCTATAATAGTAAAAAAAAAATAAAAAAAACTTGAAAATGGCTCTGTAAATGATTGTATATTATTCACTGTTTCAGACATACACATATTCTTTGAATCCTACATTAGATCTCATCATTCCAAAGAATTTTGCCTCTAGGTCCACTGCTGTCAATCAAATCGTTCGTTAAATATTTGAGATTATTTCAAAAACTTAGTTTTGCGAACTAGTCCTAGGTTTTTTGCTCAACCTCAAAAACTACTGCCATACAATTCTGTGTACTCTCTTTGTCAATAATTATTTTTAAAATTGTTGAACTTTACCCTTTGGATAGTCATAACAGAGTAATTTATAATATGGGTGTGGCAAAATCTACTTAAAAGCTTATAAATCCTAAACAAAAAGTTAAATCTTCTAGGTGAGCATGTGCAATATATAATTCTAAAGGAGCATGCAAACTTTTATGGCGATTGGACAATAGGTGGCGCTATAACTGTTAAAAAGCTTTAAAAACCATATATTTCCATAGTAAATTGCCTGTATTGACTGTAAATTGTCTTTTCCATCTCTGACCTAGGTGGCTACAGGCTTGTTAAAGAATACATAATACCTTTTTACACGTGTTTAAAGGGCTTAAAATGTGGGCTTGAGCAAGTGTACCCAAAACCCTATAACTCATCAAGGAATGCTTAGATCTTCTGGAAAGTAGGTAAGCTCATGTGATATATGACTCTGAATAAGCACACAAAGTTTTATGTAGATTGGGCAATAGTTATCTAAGAGTTAAAAAGGTGAATAATGACTATATCACATGGTAAATTAACTGAACTTGAGATTATAACCACTAGGTGGAAGCAGAGGACCACTCTTTGGCTCATTCTTCTCAATAATATAGTTCTTTTCACAAGTTTTTCTTTTGAAATCATATTTAGACATTTTAAAATCATTATAGTATTACCACTCACTTTTTGTCATGGTTTATCACTTCATTTGTTCATTTGAGGTATCAGGGCTTGCGATTATATCACATTATGATTGCAGTGATATTGGGAAATTGTGTTATAAAGGGGAGACCTGAATTAAGCATTTTCTTACCTATCATTTATTCTAAGTATCTATATCCACAACAAAATGTGTGTGAAACCTGAAAATGGTATTATAAAGGGGAGACCTGGAATAAGCATTGTGTTTCTTGTCATATTAAATATCTGTATCTACAACAGAAAGTGTTTGTGTATTTTTGTGTGTGTGTGTGTGTGTGTGTGTGTGTGTGTGTGTGTGTGTAAGCATGCCTGATGGAGTTAACATAGAAAGAGATTTCTTTCATACACTTTTAAAATGAAAGTGACATAAAATCACCATTATAACCACTAAATGGCATTCTATTCTCTAAATATATGTCCTTGTCCAAGGTCCAGTCAGCATATACCGCTGGTTCGAAGCCCTATTCTATCTGCTCCGCTTATTATTATTATTATTATTATTATTATTATTCTCACAAATTTCGATGTTTTGCCATAAAAAAGGAAGTTGTTATAACTCAAACATACAATCTGCACTGATTCAGTGCAAGATTCAGTACTAGTCATACCGCCACCTGCTGGCAACAGGAAATGACACGTTTTACATAGTGATACACTCCTAACAACATACAAGTGCTAAAAAGTGCTAAAAAAAAAATGGAATGGCATTGCCCTGGCAAAGCAGCCCCAAAGTGCGCCTGGGTGCGAGGGCCATTCATCGCTGCTTGCAGCTTTAATTAGGGCCCGCCATTAAAAAGGAAGTTGTTATAACTCAAACATAGATTGTCCAATCTGCTCCAAACTTCACGTGTTTGATAAAAGTACCGGCCTGAAGACATCTACATGCCAAGATTCAGTATTATTCATAGCTCCACCTGCTGGAAACAGGAAATGATAGAATTTACATCGTAATACACTCCTAACAACATGTAAGTGCTAAAAAGTGCTAAAAAAAATTAATAGCATTCCCCTGGGAGAGCAGCCCCAACGTTCACCCGGGTGCGAGGGCCCATTCATCACTGCTTGCAGCTTTAATTATTTTTTCATGCATTCGTGTGATTTTAAGGGCCTAAACATACCCAAAAACTCACGAAACTTGGCAGACGCATCAGAACCCGTGAAAATTTAATAGTTCCCTAGGGCATGGGCATGGGCGTGGTCGAGGAGCTCCATAGCACCCCCGAATGCAGGCAATGGTCGGGATGAAGTTGCTTCGATGTGCACGAGATTCACCATAGTCATTGCTCTCATCAAGTGTGACAAAGTTCACATGGTTTTATATGACTCCGCCCAACAGGAAGTCGGCAGTGTTGGATGAAATGTTGGATTTTCAAAGATTCTCGCAGTGTTTTGAGAGACTTAAGATGGTTGAAAATCCATGAAACATTACATATGCATTTGTTTTATGATAGTTATTGATGGGATGTTGCATTTTATCATAGTTGTGCCTCATCGGCTCCATAGCAACCCTATGTTTTAAATGCACATTTGACACCTGTGGAATGCTCGAAAACTCAGGATATTTGGCACACTTATTAAAGTATGGCAAAATTATACATTTATTTGGTCATTTAATTTAGGTGTGGCAAAATGGCTCAATAGCGCCACCTACAAAATTTCAATGATGTGCGCCTCGCACTACGTTTGACCTACATGTACGAACTTCAGGAAACCTACGTAATCTGCCAATACGTACAAAAAAGTCTCTTGAACTCATGCCCTAAATTCAACAGGAAGTCAGCAATTTTTACTTTTCTCTAAAATTTTTGCTCAGATTTTGCCATTTCCAGGCCTCATACTTTAACAAACTCTTCCTAGAAATTTCATGAGATTGACATCATATTCGGTCAGTGTAATCTAAAGGCCTTGATGATGCTAAATTGTGAAGCTTTTGAGTTTGCACTGCACGGTGTGGGCGTGACAGTCTCACACATTTTGATGTTTCACCATGAAACAGGAAGTTGTTATAAGTCAAACATACAATGTCCATTTTGCTCAAAACTTAACAAGTTTGATAAAAGTCCCGTCCTGAAGACATTGACATGCAAATGTTCAGTTATAGTCATAGCACCACCTACTGGCACTAATTCAGACATACAATGTTCAATCTGCACCAAACTTCACATTTTTTCAAAATGTGTCCTGGGTATACCTACATGCCAATATTCAGTTATATTCATAACGCCACCTGCTGCTAACATGGACTGGCATGTTTTACACTAACTCAGACATAATGGTCAATCTTCACCAAACTTCACATATTTGATACTAATCCTGCCCTGAAGACATCTACATACTAATATTCATTTATCATTATACCGCCACCTGCTGGCAACAGGAAGTGACATGTTTTATACTAATGTATTCCTAGAAACATATAAAAATATGCCAGCAAATTCTAAACATGGTAGCAACATGATAGAAACATGTTAGAACATGCTAGCAACACTTAGCTAAGTGCTAAAGCGTGCTAATACTGCTAATAAACAGACAATTGTTATAACTCAAGCATACAATGTTCAATCTGCACCAAACTTCAAATGTTTCATACTAATTCTGGCCTGAAGACATCTACATGCCAATATTCAGTTAAAGTCATAGCACCATGTGCTGCCAACAGGAAATGACATGTTTTACATCGTGATATTCTACTAACAACATATAAGTGCTAAAGTGTGCTATTACTGCTATTAAACAGGAACTTGTTATAACTCAAGCATACAATGTTGAATCTGCTTGAACCTTCACGTTTGATACAAATCCTGGCCTGAGGACATCTACATGCCAATTTTCAGTTATATTCATAGTGCCACCTGCTGGCATCATGACCTGACATGTTTCACACTAACTCAGACATACAATGTTCAATCTGAACCAAACTTTATATGTTTTATACTAATTCTGGCCTGTAGACATCTACATGCCAATATTCAGTTATAGTCATAGCGCCACCTGTTGCCAACAGGAAATTACATGTTTTACATCGTGATACACTCCTAACAACATATTAGTGCAAAAAAGTGCTAAAAAAAAAAAAAGGAATGGCATTCCCCTGGCAGAGCAGCCCAACATGCACCCAGGTGCGAGGGCCCGTTCATCGCTACTTGCAGCTTTAATTATTATTATACTTTTCCAAAATGAATCGCATTTTAGAGGGCCTAAACATAGCCGAAAATTCTCAAAACTTTGCAGACGCGTCAGAACTGGTGAAAATTTACATTTGATAGGGGTTCCAGAATTGAGTGTGGTAAAATGGCTCAATAGCGCCACCTACAAAATTTCAACAATGAGCGCCTCACGCTATGTTTCACCTACATGTACAAAATTCAGTAAACATGTGTAAGATGCCAATACGTACAAAAACCTCACTTGACCCCATGACCTACACTCAACAGGAAGTCAGCCATTTTGATTTTTCTCTTCAATTTTTGTTCTGTTTGTTGCCATTTCTAGGCCTCATACTTTAACAAACTCCTCCTAGAGATTTCATCCGATCTGCATCATATTTGGTCAGTGTCATCTAATGGCAATGCTGATGCTAAATTGTGAAGCTTTTGAGTTTTCACTGCATGGCGTGGGCGTGGCGGTCTCACAAATTGTAATGTTTCGCCATGAAAAATGAAGTTGTTATAACTCAAACATACAATGTCCTCTCTGCTCCAAACTTCACAAGTTTGATAACAGTCCTGCCCTGAAGACATCTACGTGCCAATAATCAGTTGTAGTCATAGCACCACCTACTGGCAACAACCATTTCCATGCCAACGTATTTTAACAAACTCCTCCTAGAGATTTCATCTGATCAACATCATATTTGGTCATTGTAATCTAAACGCCTTGGGGATGCTAAATTCAGAAGCTTTTGAATCTTCATTGAAGGGTATGTCCGTGTTGGCCTGATAAATTTTGATGTGAAACTAATCACATTTTTGAGGCCTAAACATGCTTGAAAACTCATGAAACATTGCATACCCCTTAACAGTGGAGAACATTTACACCTGATACAGGTTTTAGAATGGAATGTGGCAAAATGGCTCAATAGCGCCACCTACAACATTTCAACCATGTGCACCTTGCACATCGTTGTATGTTGCTAAAGTAACAACATACAAGTGTTAAAAAGTGTTTTTGAAAAAATGGAAACATGTTCCCCTGGCAGAGCAGCCCCAACATGCATCCAGGTGTCAGGGCCCATTCATCGCTGCTTGCTATCCTTCTTTTTATTTTTCTTAATAAAAAAGTTGCTCAAAAACTTTGAGGGGGGGGTGGGTGGTTATATAGTGGCCCCTTGAACGCATTCTGAAATCTTGGATACATACTAGCACGTATATTTATGAAACTCGGTAGACATATAGATCTCATTGGGCCGGACAACTTCTATGTCATTAGTTCTGCCCAACAGGAAGTTGGCTATTTAGAGTTGGTTGAAAAACGCATGCTCTGGAGTTTGATATATTCCTCCTAGGGAATTCATCCAATCGCCACCAAAGTCAGTCAACATGAACTCAAGACATTGAGGATGTTCAAGATATTGGAATGTAGATGTCTTCAGGGCAGGATTCATATAAAATATGTGACGTTTGGTGCAGGCTATGAACATTTAAAGGCTCCTCCTAGGCGATTCATGTGATTGTCACCAAACATGGACAAAATTATGCCAAGCCATTGAAGATGCAAATTTCCGAAGGGTTTCACCATGACGAGGCAATAGATTTATGGCAAAAAAGGGAAAAAGGAAGTGTCTCATATATTCTGCATGCATTGAGTGATTTAGATCAAACTTGAGCTCTATGTTTGGTCACAGGGGCCTATGCATAACATTCTCTAATGGTTATTTTTAGGTTTTATTTTTGTAACCAAAAACTAACCTTCCCCAGAATGTTGCAGGAAGATTTCTTGTCACAACCTAAAGAGAACCTTCTCTAATACAGAATGTTCTTTAATAGTTATTTTTAGGTCAATTTACAGAACTGACATTTCCTTCAAGCACTGGCAGATCAGGGGCAATGGCCAGCCACAGCTGAAATCTGATTAGCTCTTGAAGTGCCCCCTGTCCTGTCAATCATCTCTGATCTACGTCAGAGCACTCTATCAGCTGAGTCGATTTTTGTTTTAAATTCAACTCACTTAACCATTTCTTTCTGCCACATCTTGTAATGGCAGGTGTATAGACAGTGCGTTTTTATTGTCCTCGTCCACGTAAGCTTTAGTACCTATTCAATACTTTTACTAATGTCTCAAAGGACATTAGCGTTTCTGTTTCTTAAATTCTCTTTTTCTAACATTAAGAAGCTAGATAGCTACATCAACACACTAGTTAGTTTATTAGCAAGTTTCCTAGGCTAAGTGTAACAGATATAAGAAAAATAGGAAATAAAATTTCTTTTTTTTGATTTGTGACTTTTTTATGGCATGTGTTGCACTGTAAAAATGTATTAATTTTGCCAAAATCCTTCACAGTTATTTAATAGTTTGCTGTTCTTGGTGTTGGGAACACTTTATTTATGTTATAGCACTCTTTGCTGATTGGTAGCAGACATATCACATCATTCCCGGTTTCTCATCAGTCGGCGTTGAGTTTGACTGCGAGAGGTATGTACTTAAGGCAGCGCGATTATAAAGTTAGAATTTTAAGCTTTAAAAGTCGTTACAAGCACACAAACCAGTTTGGTCATTTATAGTATTGTTAGGATAGATGGACTGTGTCATTTCTGCTGTGTATTTTACTTGTAAAATGAGTTTTTGAAAGACGAGCAAATTAGCATGTTTTTCTCGTGTGTGTATGCTAGCTGTCACCATTTTATCTTCCTATCGAGGTACACGCTTATGTTATTTTCTCATGTTAGGTGTGTTGTGAGGATAAATCCTGTATGATGACGTTTTGCTATCTTTGAACTCTGAATAGGTATGTGCATGTGTTTTGTACTCCCATTACCATGTTCAGTAAATGTATTATTTTAGTTAAGTTCATTGTATTAGGTTATTGTGGTACAGGACATTTGTCATGATTGCTGTGTATTCCTTTCTTTCATGGAATGTATATTTTTTTTGTTATGTGCCAGTTGATAAATGTGCATCAATATGATCTATATTTCATGTTAATATGTACAAAGTTAAAAAGCTAATGACATTTGTTATTTATATCTTTTGTATTTTATTAACATGTTTTGAGTTCGACTCATCTAAATAGTGAGTCGGCGTTGAGTTTGACTGCGAGAGGTGCGTTGTGAGGATAAATCCTGTATGATGACGTTTTGCTCTCTTTGAACTCTGAATAGATGTTGAGCTTGTCTGTGGGACGAATAAACCTGAGTCCACCAAGATACGCCGATGTCCAGTGTCTATTGTGCACCAGAACACAATGCAGTGTAGCCAGGCCAGGCAGAACGGACCGGCTACATAAGCCATGTTGGATGGTAGCTAGCTAGCTGGCTAATTAGTTAGGTTTCACACATTAGTTCACAGTTGCACAGTTCAGGAAAGTAAAATATTGCATCAGACACATAAAACCTATAATGTTTGGTCATGCCACACAGCCACAGTCATTAATTGCTGTAAATAAAACTAATGTGTGAAACTGTTTTTTCAAGTGGAGAAGTTGCTCAGACGTTGAAAAATTAATCAGCTTACACAGTTATAATTTATTTTTTAATGATACAGTGTTCTTGCAAAGTTTTATCTATGGACAGGTTATGTTTTTTAAATAAATTATGCTTATTCTGTTATACTGTTATATAGAAAAATACTGTTTTGAATGTCTCGAGATTCATGAATTCATGTAAACAATGGGTCATCAGTGTCATGTAAAGCAGAGAAGGGACTCTGAACTACAGTTCCCAGAAGCCACTGCACCTCACTGCATCAGTCACATGACCACCTGCACCTTAATCACGTTCTTGTTAATGTTCTTGTCTTGCCATTGTCTTTGTTGCTGTGTTTAAGTCTCTGGTTTATGTTTAGTTTTTGCCATCGTGTTTTGCCTCAAGGTCATAGTGTCTTTTTGTGTTCTGTTTTGTTCTGTTCTTTATTCAACTTTAGTAATTTTGCACTTGCATCTGTCTCCATCTTGAATTCGTGTTAGAACACAAGACCGCATCACGGATGTTGCAGAATTTTTCAGGGTCCAAGAGGCCCTGTATGAGAGGGAAAAGCTGAGATGGGAGAAGGAGGGGAACTTCTCCCTCACAGAAGCCGGAAATGGCTTGACGTGATGTACTCCGTCATGGGGTATGCCAAAGCAGAGCCTTTCAACCAGGCTGGAACCATTTCCCACCCTCCCTCCCCCACTGTGGATCTTGTCTAGCTTGTCGAGTCAACGGAGAACATTGTTCAGTCTTCCTGCTTGGCTGAGGACGCAGCTCAGTCTCCCTGTTCAGCTGAGGACGCCGCTCCGCCTCCCAGCACGGCCAAGAACGCTGCTTTTCTTCCCTGCTCTGCCTCAGACGTCACTACGCTAGGCTCCACTTCGGACGTCGCTCCGCCTTCCTGCTCGGCTGAGGACGTCGCTCCACCTCCCAGTGCAGCCAAGAGCTCCGCTTTTCTTCCCTGTTCCGCCTCAGATGTCACTACGCCAGGCTCGGCTGAGGATGTCGCTCTGCCGTCCTGCTCGGCTGAGGACATAGCTCCTTTTCTTTGCTTCGCACCATATGTTGCTTCCCCTTTCTGCTCCACTGAGAGCATCGCTCCCCCCTCTCGCCTCACGGAGAGCTTTGCTCCTCCTTCAGGCCTCGCAGAGAACTCTGCACACCCCTCTAGTGTCATTGGGGAAAATCGCTTCCCCCTCAGTCTCCGCCTTGAGCTTCGTTCCTCCCGCTGGCTGTGCAGTAGCCATCGCGCCGCATTCAAGCCAGGCCAGGGATATCATGTCATCTGTCTGTGGTGCAGAGGAGACTGCTCCACACCTGAACCTCATAAAGCACCCTCAGTCCCAGTCCGAGGTCGAAGAGATGGACTTCCAAGCCATGTTCCTGCCTCGGGACCTGAGGGGTTGTGAAGACATTTTGCCCAGAGGGCCAAGACCGCCAGAAAAGGGAGTGTTTTCTGGCACTCTCCGGAAGTAGTGCCTTTTTTTTTGGGGGGGTGGATGGGTTCTGTCATGTAAAGCAGAAGGTATTCTGAACTACAGTTCCCAGTAGCCACTGCATCTCACTGCATCAGTCACATGACCACCTGCACCTTAATCACATTCTTGTTAATGAGCACTAATGTGTATAGCCACAGTTTGCACTGTGCTCTTTGCCTTAATGCTTGTCTTTCTTTGCCGTTGTCTTTGTTGCTGTGTTTATGTTTAGTTTTTGCCATAGTGTTTTGCCTCAAGGTCATAATGTCTTTTTATGTTTTTGTTTTGTTCTTTAATAAACTTTCATAATTCTACACTGGCATCTGTCTCCACCTTGAATTTGTGACAATCAGAAACATGGATTGTGTGTGGATTATTTATTTATATAGACTTTATTTTGTTTATGATTAGTGATGCATGAATGTATGGATATTAAAAATAAATTATGAAAATTGAGGTTAAGAGAACATTAGGGGAACATTGTGCGAATGTTCTACAAACCTAAAAACAACGTTCTATTTCTGTAAAGAACTTTCCTGGCTAATCAAAAACAAACCTTAAATTTATCTTCTGGCAACCAAAAACTAATGTTCCCAGAACGTTCTGGGGACCAAAAATTGTTAGCTGTGATTGCACAGTTGAGATGTCAACTGACTTGCTCTCGGGTAGTTTTAATTTGCCATATGCACAACTTTGCCTGTTAAAAGGGTGAGTTTCATTCTGGGGGAAAGACATAGCAGGAGGGAGATTGTTACCTATTTTAGAGGTTATGGATGCTTCTGTGGTATGACTATCAGTAGAGAGTTTTAACAATGCACCTGATGCATTTCCAGCTTGTGTATTTACTCACACTCATTCACATAAATTAGACATCATGGACCTGTCTGGTTCGTTTGTGTTCTCCTGAATTGCCAGAAGTGTCACATTCTGTTAAAGCTAGTTGTGAGCAGAAAGTGCAGTGTATGCCTGTTGAAACATCACTGGAATTGGCAGTTAGTCGGGATCAGCTGATAGCTACCAAAAAGGCAGATCCCAGTTTAGAGACATATTTTCGTCTCATGGTTGACAAGGTTGCAAAAAGGCAAGTAGCATATTTACATTTATTCATTTAGCAGATGCTTTTATCCAAAGTGACTTACAAATGAGTGAATACAAGCAAAGCGATATATAAAGCAGAGAACAATACAAGTATTGGTACCATACAAGATTTTTAATTGAGTTATAGAGAAGCAAAGTGCACAGAGTAGAGGTGTAGAGGTGCACAGAATAGAGGTTTTTTTTTTTTTTTTTTTTTTGGGGGGGGGCGTGTTGCGCTGAAATTACCAAAAATTAACTACTACCAATTAAAGTTAATACTTACATCAGCTGGACCAACTAACGTTTTTTAAGGGTGTATTCTACATTCGCAACCAAACCACTGCTCCCCTTACCTTTCTTTCCTCCATGTTGTGCTTGTCTCAGGTGTGGATTAGTCTTTTTTGTCCTCCCGTTCTATGGTGATAGGCTTTGTGGGTTTCTACTCCCTGTCCGCCGCTCAGCTTTCCTAAATGCTTTCACTTCTCCCCGCGTTCCTTCCAGTTCCTTTAATCACAAAAGTTATTCACCCTCATTCCCCATTCACTTTGCACACACACATCCTATACTGACACATACACACACACACACACACACAGACACACCGGGCCCTCCTTACACACAATGAGTTTGACTTTTATGTCTTTACCCTGCTCAGCGGTGACCCAAACCTGGGCCCAGGATTCTTTTCCCCTCTATGCAGCAGTATCAGAGGTTCCCCACCAAGCAGCCCTGCCCTCTTGGCAGCGGTATCTGGGGAGTGAGGCCTTTACACAGCGGCGGTATCACAGATCTCTATAGTCCTCTATATTCCTTTTACTTATTCAACACACACATAGTTCACAAACACAATAACCATAATTTAATCACACTCTTTAGTCAGTTACCATCCAGTTACCTCTACAGTTTCTCTTACTTTTCTCACCCACTTTGGTTCACTTTTATTAATTCTTTTAAACGTCCAATCATTCATCCAGGTTCTTTTTTGGAGACCAATTCTGTCTTCCCTCCCTCTCTGGGGCTCGCCTTTCCTGGCAGCAGATTAACTAAGGCAGAACTTTGAATAAACAGATGCCTGCTTTACCCTTTTCCTATGTGGCCTGTCTGCTGCCCATGGAGTGGTGAAGTCCCATGAAAGGGGATCAGACTGCTGGCCTGAACCAGCCCACCCAGGGATGCCAAATGTTGCGCTGAAATTACCAAAAACTAACTACTACCAATTAAAGTTAATACTTACATCAGCTAGACCAACTTGTGGTTAAAGAAAATACACAAGAACCATAGGTGAGAAAAGTAAGGGTCCAAGTTTATTGTTCACCAACACGAGATCCACACAGTGAGATGTCCCAAAGTGATCTGAATTTCCTTTAGTTGGGGCTTCCCTTTTATACAGTTTGCTATCCCTTGTGTCCACCCCTAACTTGTCCCTTTCCAATATGTCTGAGTTTGAGGTTTCTCCCGTTTCCAATATGTTTATGTTTTAAGCTTTTTGCAAGCCCAATATGTTTTCATTTCAGGCTTTTTGCAAGCCCAATATGTTTTTGTTTCAGGCTTTTTGCAAGCCCAATATGTTTTTGTTTCAGGCTTTTTGCAAGCCCAATAGGTTTTCATTTCAGGCTTTATGTTTGGCTGTTTCAGTTTCCTTTTTTTAAAACCCACATCAGCTTCCTAGGGCATTATCGCTTTGACCGTCAACGAGTGAGGACCTTAACCTTTTCTTCAATCTCCCGTTGCTTTTTCACTATGGGTAAATGTATACATTTTTACATTTCTGCAATTTATCTTCATTTCTTTTTTCTAGTGTGATTGTATGTCTAGTGTGTACTACAAGGTAAATGAGTGTTAGTAAGTTATTCTCTTATTCCTTATATTTTATTCTGTGTGTGCGTGTGCGTTTCATAACTTTGTTGAGGCAGCAGTTTCACTTTATGAAATGCCTGACTTAGAGGGGCTGCTTCTATGCGTGAAAGAGTGTAACCCTATCCTCTTTGTTGTTTACTTTTCCAGCTGGGCAGCGTCCCTTTCTCCCTTCTTCCTTCCATGACTCAGGCCTGGACCTGAACACACACTATCAATTAGCACACCTGTCTGCTGATCTGACTTTATTAGCTGAAACCCTTGTTGCTGAGCCCGGGGTTTCTGGTTTTCCCCCTTTTCTGGAATATGTCTAGTTTATTGCCACAAAGTGAAGCTGCGTTTAGACAAACACATACGTTTGCTTATTGATACAGGCCAATTTGTTGTTTGTTTGATTTAATTTAACCTTTGCGGCTGTTCGCAGTTGGTGGGCTTGTTTGTCGGAGACATCATGGCTTCTCCATGTTGCCAGTTTTGCCAATTAGTGATGGATCCCCGTGATGGACATCGAGAACGCCCCTTATACTTAAAGGAGGATGTGGATAATCCCTGCAGTGCAGCTTGTGACCGGCCTAGGGGGGAGCGACTACGCTGCACTACCAGGGTTCACAGCTCTATGCCTGAGTGTGGTAGGAAGAGAGTGATATCTAGACAAGACTGTTGATAAGCGATCTCACAAGCACTCGTATGACCATCACCATGAATCCACTCACAGGTCAAACCGTGAGAGTGTGCATGAAGTGGCTAAGCGTCCGACTCCTGCTCCACCAGCAGAAGGGTGCAGTGCAGATGCGCCAATTCAGTTCTACCATTTGTCCTGTCCCTGGCACCGTGGGTCTTTACTCGGGTGGTATTGGTGGCCTTAGCCCCCCTTCAGTTTCTGGGTATCAAAATACTGCCATATCTGGACGATTGGTTTATCTGCACCCCTTCTTGAGATCAAGTGATACTGAACACAGAGAAGGTACTGGCACATGTTCAATCCCTGGGTTTTATAGTGAACTGAAAGAAGAGCAATCTTCAACCTTGTCAACAGGTAATCTTTCTTGGACTCCACTTTGATTCTGTGACAATGAATGCACGTCTTACTCCTCAGAGGGTAGACAAGTTGGAGAAGGTGTTAAGACACTTTCAGCCAGGGAAACTGGTGACTGCTCACAGGGTTCAGAAACTGCTGGGCTTGATGATAGCAGCATCAGTGGTGAGTCCCTTGGGACTGCTGAAGGTACGTCCCGTAGTGTTGGTTCAATATGTTTCATCACCACCCAAAAAAGGACAAAGGGGTAAGGTTGCAGGTGACACAGTCCTGCATATAAGCCCTGCTCCCACGGAGAGACAGGACTTCCTTTTGAGAGGAACCTCACTTGGAAATCTTCCTCACAGAAGATCAGTGATCACAACAGGTGATGCATCATCACTGATGGGTTGAGGAGCAGTCTGGGAAGGCAGGTCAGTAAATGGCACTTGGAAGCCTCCTTGGTTATCAGAACATATAAATGTACTGTACCTGAGGGCCGTGCATCTTGCTCTCAAGGGACTATTACCATTCACACACCACAAGCATGCGCTAGTGAGAACGGACAGCACCTTGGCAGTGTACAAGGTCTCCAGGTGGTGAAAGAACATTTACATTTACATTTATTCTGTTGTAGGAAATTTGGATCTCAGGAATATGTAGCGTCAGCCCTGCCGTTATTTCCTGCTTAATGTAAGATACAAGCTGATGTGATATATTATGTTAACATTATGTGTTATGGTTAAACTATGTATAACATTATGTGTTATGATTAAACTATGTAAAGAACCTCAACCTTGACAGCCCGGGGAAACACAATCATGTCAGGAGAAAAAGAGGGCCAAGAAGAAAAAAGGGGACAAACCAGTCCCCAGATACCCAGCAACATGGAGGAAGACTGACTAGAAAGTCTTCTGGTTCAGGGGCCGCTAAGAAAGCTGTTCCTGACATTATGCTCCTCCAGCGAGATCTGGGAGATTTACAGCTCGACATGCTGGATGTAAAGAGAACTGAAAAGCTGATATTGAAAAATGATCGTTTAGTGAAAGAATGTGATAACATACTGAGTGTTTTGAATCAAATGAGCGCTGAAGCTGAAATGTTAAAAGAGCATGCTAAATACAGGAGAACTGAAGGCATTAAGAAATTAAATCAGAGATATGGGCAAAGGTACACAGAAGAAATGGAAAAATAGCACAAGATTGTACTAAAGAACCAATACCCTCTGCTTTTACTAGACAAATAGATGAATTGGAAAAATTGATAGAACGCTTAAATCTGAGGAAAACCCAGTAAAAACATACATCCTGTCTTTACATCCTGTTTTTACAGCTAGCGCTCTAAACCACACAGCTTTAAGGCTAGCGCTCAAAACCACACAGCTGCAAGGCTAGCACTCTATACCATAATTTCCCAATCTCTGTGTCTCTCTGTTAAAAACCCAAAGAATGGCATGCTTTCTGTTTTCTACATGAAGCTTCAGAGCTAGCGCTCGTAACCGCATCCGGAGACCTTTGAGAAAGCATTGCGATCTTGAGCAAAAGCTTAAACCCTTGTGCCCAAAACCACAATCAAAAAACTGTATACATACTGAGGAAAAGCGAGTGTATAGTCGCCACTCCTCAGGTGAAGGTTTACTCGTATTAATTTCTTGTGAAGGAAAAAAAAACTATCTGACACTGCGTGGTTTACGGTTATTCTTTATGTCTCTTCTTAAAAGAAAACCATTATCAGACTCTGCATAGTCTCTGGTTGTTCTTTATTTTATTTTCTTTATATTCTGAGTTAAGATGATTGTAATCCTTTTGTTCTTTAATAAACCAAAGTCCATACAAAGGATGATTTGTATACTTTACTTCAAGAGTAAATTCCTTTGTTACCAACTACTTCAGAGTAAGCGAAAGGACTTCAAAAGGTTCTCAAGCCCAGCGGCACGAAGACTCCACCACTGAGAAGGTAAGAGGAAGTAATTCTACAAGCTCTATCAGTTGTATGACAGAGTAGCGGGTAGAGGATTAAAAATTGGGAAACGAAATTCTCATGAAAATCAATATGGCGCCCAACGTAGGGCTTGAGTAAGGAAAATAACTTAGAAAAAGGGATTAAATAAGAACCAGAATATAGAAGAAACACACCTCGGACAAAAACTAGTAAGAGAAGCTATTACACCGCTAAACGGGACAGGCATGAGCGCTTAGACTCAGAGAAGATCTAAATAAGACCTGATAATCCCAGAAATAAGACCTGCAAGAGTATGGCTGAACCAGGGCCAGAATATACTCATGAAGTAGTCCATGTAGGGACTACATGGCCTTACCCTGATAGGGTAGAGGCAGATAACGGTAGATTACAATACCTAGGCAAAAATCACTGGCAAATAAGTGTACAAGGCGGACAATGGCCGTGGCCAGAGTTAATAAGAGCACTTAACGGAAAAGAAGTAGCTATGTTCCTTAGGGAAGGGACCCCAGCACCTGTTAATATACTACTGGTATCACAATTAAATATAAAAGTGTACGATATGAACAGGCAATCAATCACAACTCCGGAAAAGGAAGAGAGAGTTGCACCTCCGAGACCCCCTAGCATGTCATCAGCGACATCTAGAGTAGAACCAGAGGGATTACATGCAGAATTAAGAGAGCAAGAAGGAGACAGATAGACGGAGAAGGCTCCGGTTCTGATGAAGCCTCCACAGTGCCCCTATATCCAAACCTGCCTCCTCCTCTGCCACTTGATCCACCGCTGCCATCTCAAACTCTACAAAGGCCAACTCCCCCCGCGCCACTATCTAAACCTATCAATCTTCCGTAACCTGCGAATCCAAACAGAATGTATACTCCCATAAACATGGGAGGTGGGATAACGGTGCAGGTAATTACAGGCAATGCGCTACAAGAGCAAGGGGATGTACTAGTGAACCCAGCTAATGCTGACCTCAATCATAAAGGAGGATTAGCTAAGGCTATTTGTGATAATGCAGGAGATTGCTTCCAAGCATCAGGACTTGACTACGTAGCTCGACATGGGCCTATTCCAAAAGGAGCCATAGTTGCCCAGCAGCTAGGGAAAGGGCACACATTAAAAGTTAACCTAATCTGGCATGTGGAAGGGCCCTGGCTGCCTGTTAATCCTACGGCGACAGACCTAGAGGAAAAGACTCCTCTAATAGCTGAAATAATGAGGTCAGTAATTAATAAAGGAAGAGCAGAAAGAGTAAAGGCGATAATAATGCCATACCTGTCAACCAGAATCTTTAATTGTCCTGTAATGGATTGTGTAGCACAGTCAATTATAGGGATTCAACAAGCAGCCAACGACCTCCCAGGTGACCCGATAGAATTAAGGCTGGTACACCCAATAGATGATGTAGGAAGGCAAATGCAGACAGGACTAATGGCCCAGATTAACCAAAATCCATCTAATAATCCACAAGGGCTGCAACCAGGGCCTATAGGCCCCTTGCCTAGGCTGCCATCACCCATAATTCCATACTCCCAAGCACCTCAGGTAACATTCAAACCATGGCAACTTGAAGAGCCCGGAATGACAAATTGGCCCAAACAGAAACAAATAATGAGAAAAGGGGCAAATGTAATTCAGCCACAGAACCCCTACGTATAAGCCTACCCTGCTCTATCCCATGGCTGAGATCGGTAATGTACAATATAGAATGATGCACGCAGGTAAACAGTTTGAAGCGATAAACCTAGCACAGGAAGATAAGTGGGAAGAAGAGGAGGTCCCATGGTTAACAAAAGGAGCCCTTTACACTGCGTTAAATGCAGGAAACTCATTCCAAATATTACAGGATCCCACAATAAACAGAAATACTAGAATGAATTTATTAGCAGCTAAAGCTGACTTCGGGTGAAATGCTGTAGCCACATTGGCCCAGCAGGTGGTGCCACCAGACCACTGTCAGCATTACTATAATGAACCAAATGCTAGAGCAGGGTGGGATAATGGTCTAAGACCACCCCCAAGGACGGGGTCCTGGAGAAATCCAGATCCTCCTCAAAGAGCCCCAAGGATGCCTCTAGCCTCAACTCCCAACCAGATTTTTATGAGGAAGAAGGGTACATAGACAAGGGCTACTATCCGCCACCTGATACAGATGAGGAAGATGAGGTTATAGATCAGGCGGTAGAACAGGCCCGTAGATTGAGAATTAGAACTAAGAAATCAAAACCAGCTCCAGTCAGAGCTACTAGAACAGTCACAAGACAGGAAGAGGAGCGGGAAGAATCAGGAAGCGATAGAGAAGAAGACGAGGGAGCTAGAGGCCTGAGGAAATTAATGAACAAAGACCAATGGATGAAGAAATGTGAACAACTTAAGTTTGATCCAAAGCGCTCTCTCCTAGAACAGGCTACAAAAATATTTGAGGATGGAAAACATGCAAAAATCTCTGAAACAGTACTAGAACAGTTTATCCAATTAAGAATAAAATGCAGGTTCACCAGGGACATGTTAGAAATCCATAGAGCTATAATACCCGAGGATGAGGAAGAAAAGAGGCAGAAGGAGTTAGTCCACTCTGTCAAAACCCTAGGAATGTCTGTAACAGCTAAAGGGCTAGCAGAGAAGGGAGAAAATACCTGGGGTATTCTAAAAGCCCTGCAAAAAGCTATAAGACAGGGATACATACCCGGAGTCAGAGAATTTCTCCTACTAGGTAAAGAATGTCATGATAAAGTGATGACAGAAATACTGATTTATTAAGAGAAAGGCAAAACAGAAGTGGTGACCAGGCGCAGCACCCTCCCCAACAAGGAAAGGGAAGGCCCCAGCGAAGGGCAGCCGCGCAACACAAATATATAAGACCAGAGGGAGGCCTACAACCCCACGCCCAGGGTTGGGAAGAGAGGAGCAATAGGCCCTTTAACCAAAGGCATAGAGAGAAACTGGTAGATAGACACTTTAAAGGGTTCAAAAAGGCCTATAATAGGCCTCCGCAACAGCAACAATCTCAGCAGACACAGCAACAGCCTAAGCAGACAGGGGGAGGGGGAGCACAGGGCAGAAAACAACCCCAAAGTAAACCCTCCAACTGGATTCCCAAAGAAGAATGGGATAAACTTCACCCGAGCAAAGAATGCAACGGAAGAAAGGCAGTGGAAAACCTCAAAATAATCAGAACAAAAGAGTAGGGATGGTTAGACAAGAAACCTCAGCTAACCAACCGCAACACCAAACCCCAGAGCTCCTAATAGGATCAAGCCCTCATGAAAATAATGGAAGAAAACCAGGCTATGTATACCAATGATAGGAACCAGCGGCCTCACTAAAGGAGCTGCTGACCTCAGAAAAAAATCAAAGAAAATGAGGATAACCTATATGTTGAATATGAAGGTACAAATTTCAAAGTAGATACTGGGGCGGACATTACAGTAGTTAAAGCAAGCGAGGCTTGATCCAATGATCCATTAGAAAAAAAAGTAATAGTACAAAGCTATGATGGGAGAGCAACTACTAAATGACTACACGAAAAGGGCAAATTAGAATGTATAATAGGTGCAGAAAATTTGCTAGCAGGAAAAGATGTCAGAAAAGTATGCTGGAACAAAGAGGTAGATCAGGAAGCTGAAATACAGAGAATACTAAAAGAAT
>JANDJT010000092.1:600512-615776 GCA_024331685.1 Stegophilus panzeri | reverse complement strand
TATTATTTTAGACACATTATATTTGTCAATATCCTTGACTTAGATGAAGATCAGATCACATTTTATGACAAATTTATTCATAAAACCATGAAATTCCAAAAGGTTCACATACTTTTTCTTGCCACTGTATGTATATATATGTGTGTGTATATATATGTACACCATAAACATTATGCTCTGGCTCTGGCTTCTCGGAGTCAGATAGGGTGGGTTGAGGCAAGTGGATCTTTTCCTTTTTTTTTCTTTAAACCTGGAAGCAAAGCATCAGATCCGGAGGAAAGAGGGAGAGGTAGAGCAGCGCTCGTCTTCGATTTCCCTTCCAGACCCATACTGGACCCCCTGAATTTGAGCCGGCTGGCCGCCTCAGAGTCCTGAGGTTACGAAACCCATCTCACTTTGGCTGAGAAGCAAGAGAGCCAGAAGAGGAACCACACTGTAGCGCATTCCACACTCATACACTTCACACAGAAAGTGTCCCCACCCTCACCTGTAATAAATTGGAACAAGAAATAACATTTCTCTGACATGATTTACATGTGCCGTTTTATAGTCACGTGACACACGAAATCCCATGTCACCAGACCACGGCAAGGCCTACAAATAGACGTGATTTTATACAGACTTCACATACCGGTCACCTGCAAGGGCGCTTCCTGCAACGTGAAGCTCATGCAACATTGAGTTCCCTTTGAAAGGGAACACTGAAGTCCTGAAGTTGTAACTTATTATCTTGAAATTATTTTTTTTAAGTTTCTTGAAATTATCATTTATTATTACTACAGTGATGCTGGTTTTATGTTGAATATTTTATTATATATTATATTATGTTATATGTTGAATATTATATTTTATAATAACTTTCCTGTTGTTATGACTTGGTAAAAGGTTTTATTTGTGAGGTGGATATGACCTTTCATAGAAAATTTACATTATATGTAACATTTTTATTTATATTTTTATGATATAATAATAATAATAATAATAATAATATTTGCTAATTATTTTTATAACTTTTTTTGCATGGACCTTTTTCAGAAATTATTTTCTTCTTTTTCATGCAGTAGCTTGTTAATGTACAGGATGCACACACACAGGCATACGTGCACACACCGCATAGAGAATGCACACACACTCGGGAAGTCAGACATGGAGAGCTAAAACACAGAGTTTAAGGGGAAGAACATAACCAGGATGCAAATCAGAAGGCGCAAATTTTCACCTCGCAAGTTCTTGGCGAAATCTCACAGCTTTCATTCAGCTATATATACTTGTCAGACATCCATTAAAACAGGAAGTAATCTCCTAATATGGGTATAAGAGCTAAGTCACTTATACAACAGTCATGTCATTCAGAGCCTGAATGGTATCTTCATATACAAAGTGTATGTTTCTTTCTCTTCTTTTAGCATATAACATATCTCTAGCTTGTTCAACATAGTGTAGGCAGAAAGTCATTTGATCAAGAGCTGTTATGCAGCTGTTGTTTTAATATTCTCATCTGTTCGTGTGTCCGTTCATGGGACTCAATCTCACTGTCCAGTTGTTGGGGAGATATTCTAGAGAGCTGAGGCCCATATCTCTTGGCGAGCTGCCGTGAGGGAAGACCAGGTTTCGGGAATGATTGTGTCACTCTCCTCTTGAACTGGCGGTAGGGTGTAGGATGCTTTTGGGTAGGTCCGACGGTAATGCCGATTTCACTCCGAGCTCTGTTTCTTCTTTTCCTCTTTCTCTTTTTCTGGTTTCTCGTTCCACACCTCTTTATATGATTAACACATTTTCGATTATACAGCATAATTAAGCAGCATACACGATAATTATTAAGCAAGCATTTGTACCATAAAATCATTCATTCAGTTTTTCCTTGTGCCTTTATAGTGACCCTAGGGAATAGCCATAATTCATGTTTAATTATTCAAATGTTCCTGAACGAATCCCTGATCAGCCTCGAGTTACTCAGCTAGTAGTTGCAGTTGTAGTGCCATTTCCACTACAGATTCCATTATAGGTTCTATTACAACAGGTTCCATTACAATACCAGCTCCTATGACTATATTCATGACAGGGAGCCGGGTTTAGTTATTTAAGTTAGAGTTAAATAATGTGTTTAAGATTAATTTTTTCTAAAAACTTTCAAAGTAAATTTGGATTCACTTGATTAAAAACCTTTTCAAAAGTTACAGTCCAGTGAAATATGTTTACTGGATTGTGGGTTCTGACAAGATGAGCACTTTGGTGGATGTTCTCCTGATAGTAAAAATTGGTGTGTGAGTTTTGTATGTCCTATTCGGCATTGTATGTAAATGACTGTAAATCCCAGTGATTATTAAAAGGGAACACATTTCTTGTCCCAACAACAAAATATATTTCCCGCAATTTGTTGTTTAGACATTTGATCCCACTCCAACTGCCATTTGTTTTTGATGTATGCATTCAGAGTTGGTTTCAGATCTGTGGAAGATATAGGGCATTTTACTGTTTCAGTACCCAGTGCTTCTCTGGCAGCTCTGTCTGCTTGCTCATTACCAGAGGTTCCTGAGTGTCCAGGTACCCAGCAGAAAATAATATTAAAACTCTTTGCTTCAAGAGATGACAGTTTGTTTAAAATCTTCACGATTGTTGGGTGATCAGTTTTAGAAGCTTCCAATGCTTCGAGACTCGATTTTGAATCAGTTATTATTAAAAATGCTTTTGTAGCGCTTCAGTGCCAGTAGTAGAGCATTTGCCTCTGCAGTGAAAACTTCCTGATGTGTTTACCCTAACACAGTTGGTGACAAACTGCTGCCACTTTATTTCCAGCTTTAGATCCATCTGTGTATATTGGAATATGTTGTGGGTATACTGCTCTTGTGTCCAGAAATAGTTGATGGAAATCATTCAGATGTGTTTTGGATTTTTGGTTCCCTGTTAAATCCAGATGGATTTTAGGCTTTTTGAGATCCCCTGGAGGAATTTTGCTGAAGTGTGTCTGTTCCAAGCTGTTTAAATCCACTTTCAAGTTCTCTAGATGCGTTTTTATACATAGACCAAATGGACAAATTAAACTTTTTTTTCTCCATATATTGTTGAATGCTGGAGTGGGACAACTGCTGAATAGACTTGGTTTAACATTATTTTACAATGACATTTTTTTAGAAAAGGAATGCAGTTTGTTTAATTGGGCAACTCATGCTCACTTACTGTAGCTTGAGTAGCTTTGGATTCACATGCAAATGCACTGGGTGATTAATAAGCATTTATCACCTTAAGTAATCTTATCATCTTTTGGAAAATCAAATTTAAGGGGAGGAGCAGAAGCATAAAGCTTGGAGAGTCATATAAATTCTATCCAGGTCAAGTTATTTGTACATTTTTGCAGTCTATGACATTGCAATGGAGGCAAAACCATTTTACTCAAAGAGAAGCACTGCTGAGAGGTGATAAAAGTTGGGGGAAAGGGGAGATCCATGCTTCAATAAGTAACTGGCAAAAAAGTTACAGGATTCATCCTCTTCAAAAACACAAAGAATTTTTTGTTGCTGAACCCAATCGTATGGAAGCCCAAATGGCCATACGATTGTCTATTCTTTCTGCAATAGTTTCAAAACACTTTGCCTCTGTTATGTTCAGAGACCATAAAAATTATAAATAAAAATTGCCACCTTGCCACTACGAGGCAAAGCACAGATCTTTTCAGCAAACATATCCACAGCAGTCTGAGGTGAGGGCATGCAAAATAAATGAACTCAAAGCCCAGTTTGATCAGTCCACCAGAGTCCTCTCCCATGCATTCACTGCCCAACAGGAACTTTTGTTTATTTTGTGAAGATGCAGTCTTGTTTCGCTTGAAATGAGAAGACTTACGTTTATTTATGATTAGGCTGCATATTTATTTTACCTCATGTTTAATGTGTCTGCATTGAAAATGGGCAATTATTATTGTTGAAATACTATTGAAATGTAGTACTTTGTTTATTAGCTATACATATACAAGAATGACATATGCCCCCAAATTATAGCACACGTTACACATTTTAATGGTTTGGACCTTTGAGGAGAGAAAATGTTAGTCACTATACCTCTTTGAATTCTAATTGTGCACCCCTGGTATAGAGAGATGGTCATCTCTCTGAACTGTACCAGTTTCCCTTCCAGCACTGTGAATGTTTCTGTCATGTCAGTGCAGTAATTGTATGGATGCAGGTCTTTGGTTTGTTCAGTACTGGGAGATCTCTATGCTCATCTTAAGGGGAGATGGAAGCAAGTAGTCTGACTCCTCTGCGGTGAGGAGTTGGTCATTGGTAATGGGCTCCTGTTGTGCTCTTTCCTTGATCTTGAAGAATTTTTTTTTCAAAGATCCCATGGATGCTGGTGCTGCCATCTTTATAGAGGTCTGCAAATAGAGTCTTTGGATTTTCTGTCAGTCTCTTGTTTTTTATAAATGTTTCATCTAGTTTCATTGGAAATATCTTTTGGGTAGTTCAGTGGAATGGCCTCCACACTTTGGGTTTGTGTGGGCCTAGGGTTATGGGCCATTTGCACCTGTGCTTGGGGTTGAGTGTAGATAATTCCTGCAATTGTTTTGGCCAAGACGCTTTCACATCTTCCTTTTCACACCTCCAACAAGTAGCAACTGTTCAGTAGGGATAAAGACGTAGTGGTTGAAAGTAAAAGTAATAATATTAATAATTTATTGAGTAAGAGTAATAAAATATACAGTGAGAAGACTACTCAAGTTACTAGATACATCGGATCTGAATAAAATCAAGGGAAAATCCTGAATTTCAGACTACATGGAGAACTCTCACTGTGTGTGTCCTGACATGCTCACTTCTTCCCCCTCTCCAGGATTGAGACGCTGAAAAGTGAGCGGTTGTTGTGTAAGTTGTCAGACCACTGCAGCATATCACAAGGCTCATTATACTTAATTTAAACTAATTACTAAAACTACATATATTCATTAATATTTAACAGTAACTGAGAAACAGCAACGAATGTAGTGAAGTAAAAGTAAATTTTTTGTGATTAAAAATGAACTTGAGTAAGAGTATTAAATATGGCCAGGTAACTATTAAATTTTTTTAAACAAAAAGTTACTGAAGTGAATGTAACGAAGTAAATGTAGCGAGTTACTGCCCACTTCTGAGTATCCATAATAATCAGGATGTGTAAATCACCTTGTGAATATGCTCTTTCTGTAACAACACATTTGATAAATGTTGCCACATGTTTAAATTAATACATAAAATGGTTGAACATTTGGTTTAATTATTTGACATTGAAAATATATGATTAAATCATGTTTGATGTACGAAAACAAATTATGTTAATGTAACTCAATTCAATCACTTGGAACCAATGTACAAATTTGAATTAATTGAAGTTCAATTAGCTCTTTTCATTGTATGGACTTCTGTGTTCACTTTAAAGCCGTAAATAAATAGTTTAAATAGTAAAACTTTTCATCTAAGAAAAGAGCAAAAGTTTCCATTGGCAAGAAAGGAGAATGGACCTTCATCAGATCTTCATCAGCGGCCAGATCTGATGAATGAAATTCATTCAACGTTACCTTGACGAACTTTCTACAGTGGAAAAAAAAACCTGCTCATTCAAAAAACACTAAACTGAGCTTGGGCTCAAATTCCAGTTGCTGGTGTACTAAACTCTGCATGTTACCACTGCGCTATACAAATACACATACCAAACACACATAATTGTAGTTACCTATACTACGTGACTTGACCATGCTCATTCTTGTGATGAGAAACGTAACATTTTTATGTAAACCTTACGTAATATTTTTTCTTAAATCTAACCGACCACACATTCTATTTTTTCAGGCAAGACAAGGTTTAATGTGCTCTGCTGCTTATTGCAAAATGGTTCTGAGAGAGGTTCACAGATCCGCGGGCCAAGCGCAAGCAAATCATGGGCTTCAGTAAAAGAAACTGCACCGTTTGGTTGGTAAAAGAATATATGTGTATATCGTATATGTCCAGGCAGAACTACTGCATCTACTAGCAAGTTGTGTTTATTCAAATGAAACATGACTGCCCCCTACTGGTCCTGTATTTCCTGTGCCCACAGCACATGCGTGATTCCTTGTGATACCACATGAAATCGTAGGGTCCTGTTTCCTTCGATGCACATTTTTAATGGCCACATTTGTAGCAAGGCGAAGTGACATCCGAAGAACGTAGTGACGCCTGAGGTGGAGCAGGGAGGTAAAGCGTTGCTTTCAGCCAAACAGAGAAGCTAAGCTGCATTTTCAGCTGAACAGGGAAGCTGAGTCAATGTGCTCAGTCGAGCAGGGAGGCTGAGCGACGTTCTCCGTTGAACCAACAGACTGAGAGAAATCCATAGTAGGGGAGGGAGGGTGGTTAAAGATCTTACGCATGACCTCCAGTCATGCCTCTGTAGCCCTTGCCCAAGAGCCTCTTGTTCCGCTGCAAGTGATCCAGAATGGCCTCTTGGGTGGGAAAAAAAACTCTGCTGCATCCATTTTTCCGGTCTTCCATTCTGTTAAGAAATGGGAGGCAAGTTGGATGCAAGTGCACATTTAGTTTAATAAAGAGCCAAAACAAAACACCAAACATAAACTATGAACTCGTAAGACACATAGACATGAGAGCATAACACAGAAATAAAGACAGCGCAAGACAAAAAGTGCAGTATGAACTGTGACATACCCGTGCTAATTACCCACAATGAGATTCTGGTGTAACCAGTCATGTGATGTGATCATGTGTGTAACAGAGGATGACTGGGAATCATACTCTGGAGCTAGTTTCAGCATTTCCATGACGCTAAGATATATACCCTGATAAAAAAGCTAGCCTGATGTTAGCTAGCTTGAGAGTGCCCCTGTTACTAGTTAGCCTTAAAGCCCAATTATTTTATGGCTTTTTTTTAAGATAAGGATATTCAGGAAAATCCTCACCATTTAATCAAATATCTGAAAAGAACAGTACATAATATATAAAAAAAAAAAATTATACATCTAAAACAACATGCCATATCCTCTTCAAGGGTAGTCTGAGATAAAAGGAACTGAGTGATTTCACTCTGCTCTTTAGCTGCTCAGACATGATTATAACCTGCCACCTGCTCCACAGAAAACTGTACAATTTGAGTTGTATTCATTGTCAGGGACAGGACTGTATCCCGTTTCACACCTGTACCTCCACAGCTTCTTGTGTTTCACTGTGAATTTGTGATGGAAGTCATTTTTTATGAACCACGAGTTTCCGTATCCAGGGCAAAAATGACATTGACATGCAAGCTCACACAGCATGTGTACATTCTCTACCTGCTATTTCTTGTGAAACTGGTTTAATTTTATATACCATTATGTTTTTCAGATCACTGTTAAGACTTAGTGTATGTATGAAATGATACAAGAATACTGGACAAATCGCATCCCGTATTAACTCATTAAGGGACACAGCTTTTTATTTTTTAAACACCAGACAATCCCATATTATATCCACTATACAGGACGAGTGGCAACACTTCTTTAGATACTAGCTACTTAATTGACTGAAATTGGTTAATTGTTTTTTACTGGTGCTTTCAGACTGTTTCGCCTCTTTTTTTCTTTTTGTGTATTTACACTCCAGAGAGCTTCATGATCAGTGCTTGTTTATGATCTTCTGACATTAGTTACACTAGTTACCTAATTAAGTACATAAATTGCAGTTTCTGTGACTGTCTAATAACATAAATCTTTTGCTAAATAAGAGTAAAGTGTGCTTTTTGTTTTATATGTATTGTAAATCTCATTGGGCCCCCTGGTGGTCTGAGGGCCCTAAGCTACTACTTATAACACTTATAGGAAGAAACGGCCCTGAGGATGTTTACAACAGATGCATTGATGTCATGGTGTAATGCCATAACAAAGTCATTTTTTAACTGTAATATAAACACTTAACAAAATGATTTTGTAGTTTTTTTTTATGGAATGAGTTTATTTAATAAAAATCTGATGGGCAGTGGACCATTATGGGTATTTCTTTTATTTAAATCATCAATTCAATCAAATTATTTTAAATTTCACTAAATCCAAAGAATAACCTGAAAGTTATAATGGTTCTCCTAGATGTTGGCCGTGTTCCTTTAAGCATTTTGTCTTACTGGAGTTTGCACTTTTAGCATTTATGAAAATGAGAAGGTACTGGGAGAGTTTTGAGGACTTGATTGATAATTTGCACTAGTGTTAGTTCATTATGTATTATTTTATTTCCTTCAGTATCAGGTGTGATTCACTTGGAGTGAAAAGTTGGTCAGCTCTGGTCTCAGCTCTCAGCTCAGAAACCTTCAATCTGAGAGAACTGCATATGATTGTGAAAACACTGGATCTGTCCAATAATAAAATAGGAGACTCACGAGTGAAGAGTCTCTGTGCTGTACTGAAGAATCCTCACTGTAAAGTGGAGACGCTGAGGTAAGATCATCTCTCTGAGAGACACAATAACTCAGTAAAAGCAGCAGTTTTATGCAGTGTTGTTTTTCACTTGAACATTTCTGTACCAATACAACATGCAGAACAAACATCTGGGTTACGCATGTGACCCTGTTCCCTAAGAAGGGAATGAGACTTTGCATGAGCTTCACACTGTGGGAAGTTCCCTCGCACGTGAGCAGTGGTCTGTGTAAAATGATGCCTATTTATAGGCTTGCCCTGGGTAGGTGAGGTGGCATTTCACACGTCATGTGAAAATGGAACCTGTAAACCAGGTCATCAGCGTCTATTATCTGAAGCGAATACACGATTTACAGGCATGCCCCAGTATGGTAAAGCTATGCAACATCTCGTTCCCTTCTCAGGATTACATACGTGGGTAACACAGACATTCCCTTTCAAAGGGAACTCAATGTTGCGTGAGCTTCACGTGGTTGGATCGAGTATAACCCCTCTGTCACAGAGGCTCCATTAATATGGGCATGGCTGGCCGAAATGGCGGCCATGTAGACCCTAATTTTAGAAGGAGCCAACCTTGCTGAGAAAGGTTCCTGTAAAAACTCCAAGACTGTATCCATTGTGCAGTTTATTGAGTCTCAGTGACGTTCCTAGTGTTTAACATGGTCTATACAACCTCAGTTCAGAGACCGGAATCTTTGAGCTGGTGCCCCTCAGGGGCCAGACTTACAGTTTCCATGGTCCCATACAAGGGTGATAAATAAACCCTCTGGCTTTAGACAATATATCCCTGTGAACGGGAATCTCCCAAGGAATGTCATCCAGCAGGGATATTATCTCAGAGAACCAAATTCAAGCTGACCAATCCTGGGCTACTAGCAGCATACAAAGCATGAGCTTGGCAAACTCTTGCTAGAACCTGTGGGACCAGAGCAATTTGAGGAAAGGTGTACAGATGTGACCTTGCCCACATGTGTACCCTGGCATCCAGCCCTGACCTTTGTTTAAAAAATTTTTTGGTGCAGGTGGAGTGAGGGCAAACCACAGAATGCAGCGTGTTGTCTCCTCGGAGGTGAACACGCCCACTTTCGCTCTGCCGAACCTCTGCACATATGGACTTACCCATGTGGATGAAGCCTCTAATCCCCAGACCTCAGCCCCTGCCCCAACAGGATGTCTGCCCCCACATTCCGGTTGCCTGGAATGTACATTGCACACACTGACAAATCTTCCCATCAGCCAGAGAATAATTAGTTAAGCCTGCCTGATTAGGGTGTGCAAAGTAAATCCTGCCTGGTGGTTGATATATGAGACCACCACTATATTTTGTAAAACATGGTGACCTCTCAACTGAGGAGAAGGAATTCAGTACTAGTAGAACGGCCCACACTTCTAGGCAATTTATATGTCACACTAGATGAGGGCCACTCCAGAGACTGTGAGGGAGGTGTCTGAAATGACCATCTTGCTATAAGAGATGCCCCGAGAGTGTGACCCGAGGCTATAAACTGGGGACACCTCCAAGTTCTCAGAGCACATAGGCATTGCAGCATGACATTGATTACTCTCAGGGATTTTGTCCTCGGATGAAACCCCCATCCTTCAGCCACCACTGAATGGTCTCATGTGCAATGGGCCCAATGGTATGACATTGGCTGCTGCTGCCAAATGCCCCAACAGTCTCCACAGACTGAAGGTGATGCTCAGACCTAACCTTATCCTGATCAGTGTTGATAGGCTTGCCCTATGTGTGTTGGGTGACCACACCTCTGAAACAGGGAGGATCAAGCTATGAACTGGATCCATAACCCTTTTCTATGGAGGACAGAATCCATGGAGATACATTTGGCAGTACTTTTCCAGGAGGTAGGCCACCACACTTGTCTTCTGTGCCTCCCTCACAGTTCAGTAGGTCTGCCTAGTAGGTCTGCCACACTGCCATTGTATGCTGAGACACATAAGCAAGACCCATTGCTGCATTGGCTGCACTAACCAATCGTGAGGAGGTCTTACATGGTCTGGATGGCAATCCCTGATTTTGCTGCTGTTGCTGGATCGAGTTGGCTTGTAAGCCACCTTCACATTTGGCATAGCAGAAGGCTGTACTGTTTATTCCCCCAAGTGGCCGAATAATGCCATGTCACAGGGTTATAAACATGGCTTGCCCCAGAAGCGTGGCACTTCATGCTGCACCTCCAGGGGGAAAAAAGGAAAGTTCCTTTTCAAAGGGAACTCAACATTGCGTGAGCTTCACGCTGTGGGAAGTAACCTTGTGCATGCATCTGAAGCTTGTGTAATATCATGCCTAATTTTAGGCCTGTGAGCCACGTCATCAGCCTTATTATTTTCAGCGAGACTGCATGTCAGTCGTTTGTGTGAACATTCACAAAATACTCTTTTCCTCTCTATATTTTCATAAAAAAGACACACATCCCTTTACTTTTCTGTTCCTTAAGAAAAACCCAGAAAAGTATGAATGAGAGAGGAGTATGTCATGCCTTGTTCCCATTTCATGACGGAGATGTACAGACACACTTTGAGTGAAGTGTCTAAGGGTGGAACATGCCAGGGCAGCCCTTGAGAGGTCTAACTGTGCACATTGTAAATGCCTTACAATCTGGCAGCTCCACTCGCAGCTCACTCTCTTCTTGGCAGAAGGGAGTTGCGTTTCAGAGCCTCGCAGATCTGGGCATCAGGTCCTGTGGTTGTCGTATGGATCTGGAAGAGGATCCGGTGACGAGCGCTGCTCTATCTCTTGCTCTGTCCATCAGGTCCGGCTCTCCGCCTGGTTTGGAGCTTGTGTCGCAACTCCTCCTTCCGTTATGGCAAGCCAAAACACACTCTCTGACGGTGAGGAGCCAGAAGGAGGTGCCAGCTCTCAAGCATATAAAGAGCTACTTGAAGTGATTACTAGGGCAGTTGAAAAACTTAATCTAGACTGGCCCGGGAAGAGGAAGTGGCTCGTAGCAGGCTGAATGAGCGCTTTCTCCCCAGTTAATATAAATCTCATTCACACAGCAGAAAACTCCCCTTTTTTCCAGAAGTGCATGATGAAATATCATGCTTCTGGGGAATACCACTCACTAGCCATATTTACAACCCTGCAACATCAGATTATTCAGCCATCATGGGGAATGAACAACAAGGCTATTTAGCTATGCCATAGTTGGAGGAGGTGCTTGCGAGCTACCTCTCGCCAATGATGGCAGTTAATTTAGGGGAGCAAAGCCTATGCGGCAGCGGGTCTCGTTTGTGGGTCACTGTATACAACGGTAGTGGTGCAGGCCTACCAAGCAGACCTGCTGAGTGAGCTCAACATCGAAATTGGCATCCATGTATTAAACTACATGGATGACTGGTTAAGTCTAGCATTATCCAGGTAACTGGTGATTCAACATCGAGATGTTGCTCACATGAGGAGCTTGGTGCTTAGGTTGAACCTCAAGAAAAGTATGGTTTCTCCAGTGCAGATGACAACTTTTCTAGAGGTTATATGGGATTCTACTGTGATGAGGGTGTTTCTATCCCCAACACATATTGGGTCAATCCTATTAACATTGAGCAAGATAAATCTGGGTCTGGGTATCCTCTCCAGTCTCTATGAGTGATGAGAATGAAACCTCACGCGGTGTCACGCGGTGATGCCTACATGCTCTGAGAATTTGGAGGTGTCCCCGGTTTCTAGCCTTGGATCACACTCTAGGGGCATCTCTTATTGCAAGAAGGTAATGACAGATGCCTCCCTCCCTGCATGGTCTTAGACAGCTGTCCAGTTCATGGTCTCTGGAGTAAACCCTCACTCCTCACGCACTATTGGGTCTGGTCACCATGGTGCACATGTGGCTGAGGTGATGTCTGTAAGCTTTTCCCTTGATTGCACTGCTCCCACAAGTTCGAGTGAGAGTTTGCCAAGACTGTCTATGTCTGCTGCTAGTAGCACCTTATTGGCCAGCTCGAATATGGTTCTCAGAGGTAATATCCCTGCTAGACAGCACTCCTTGTGAGATTCCCGTTCACAGGGATCTACAATCTCAAGCTTGCAAAATCAAGGGTTTATTTATCACCCTCGGCCAGAACTATGAAAACTCTGGGTCTGGCCTCTGAGCGGCACCAGCTCATAGATTCTGGTCTCTCAACTGAGGTTGTAGAGACCATGTTGAATGCTAGAGTACCCTCCATGTGGAAATTGTATGTGGTCAAGTGGCGACTTTTTGTTTCATGGTGTGAGGAATGTCAGCTACAGCCAGTAAACACAATAGCTACAGTCCTGGAGTTCTTACAAGGACGTTTCTCAGCAGGGTTGGCTCCTTCTAAAATTAGGGTCTATGTGGCCACCAATTCGGCCATCCACACCCCATTGATAGAGCCTCTGTGGGGCAACATCCTCTGTAGATCTCAAATATTTAATAATTGTTACTTTATTGAAAGGTATTTTGTTTACTATAAATGTTGTGTAATATATTATGCATATTCATTTGGAAATGTTGTATTTGAGTAGCATAATAATTTTGATATAAGTGGCACCTACAGTTGAACAAAATAAATAGCTACGTTGAACCTGTCATGTGACCTACTTAGCTGTGAAAGGTCCAGAAGCTCAATAAGAAGAGATGTGCATGAATTAAGAAGTGTTTGGTTAAGAAACAGAATATCTGTTTGAGAAATGTCTCTTAATGTCGCCTGATTTTCTGATTACAAGGCTCACATGGTATGTTTAAGTTCTTGGTTTGTTTGTTAATTTATAAGTTAATATAATGTGTGAATTGATATTAGCTTAATAGGCTATGCTAAGCTACCACATGAACAGAAAACTAATTCATACATTATGTATCTAAATATAATTTTTATTTATTTTCAGTTTTTCATTTTCAGAGTCTTTACGATGTCTGTATGATGTCTATGATGTTGACTGTGTCTTTAAAAAAGACATTAAGCATTAAGTCATCAGTTGAAGCGTGGTTTTTCTAACTCAGGAGAAAATGTTCAGGAGCCGTTATATACTCTAACATTGAGGTTTATGCATGGTGACAGGTGGCTGAGGCCCATTTGCAGACCATGCATACCTTCCTGGGACCTTTCTGTAGTCCTAGAAGGCCTGTCAGGTGTCCCATTTGAACCCTTACAATCAGCCTCAGAAAAACTTCTGACTCTAAAGGTAGCTCTTCTACAGGCCCTGACATTTCTCAAGCAGGTAGGATATCTACAAGCACTCTCTGTTGCCCCTTCCTGCCTTGACTTTACCCCTGTAGTAGCCAAGGCCTTCCTATATTCTAGGCCGGATTATATTTGTCACATAATCCACGTAATGAAGGTTAGGACGGATGCAAGTGCAGATAAGAGCTTTTAATAAAGAGAGGCAGGCAGACAAATCCAAAACATGAGACAATAGCGTGGTCAAAAAACGGGCAATGGGACAGGCGATCTGCAAACAGGTGTAAAGTAGGCAAGGCATGAAACGAGAAACAAGAAACAAGATCAATAAACATGAAACAAAATGAGGAACAGGGTACAAACGCTTGGTATGGTGACAACACTCAATATTTCCCAGAGTCATTGTGTTCAAACAGTCTCTTTATACTGTGGTTGTGAATGCTCTGAATTTGATGCAGGTGTGCATGAATGAATGTGTGTGTTCTGGGAATTGCAGTCCATGGCGGCCATGTTTGTAGGCCGCAGTGCAGGATGGGAAATGTTGTCACTGGTTTGCTGTGATATGACAATATTCCTAAAGTGCGTACGTCTGCTGCCCAGCCGGTAGTGTTGCAGGTTTTCTGCCCTCCCCTCCTCCGTTCCTCACACAAGAAACAACAAGAGAAATTGCACCTACTGTGTCCAGTAAGGGCTCTTTGCACTTACGTCCACCAGTGGCGTAATTCAGACCAGCTGCTGGTCTGCTCTGGCAACAGCAGTAGTGGTGATGCTGTGTCGAAGCAGCACATCTCTAATTGGATACTAGAAGCAATCTCTATTGTTTATGAGGTGCATGGTCTTGCTACGCCTCTGGGCATAAGGGCTTGTAGGGTTGCGTCCTCGAAGGCTTTGTCTCGGGGGGTACCCTTAAAGGAAGTGTGTGCTGTGATCAGGTGGTCTATGCTGCACACATTCATTCGAAATTACAGCCTGGATATACATTCCACCATGGGCTCGAGTGTCTTGCAGTGACCTTCGCGCTCAGATCTTTTGAACAGACCATATCCTCAGTATGATGAAGTAGGTGTTCTTGTTCCCACAGCATGAAGCTCATGCAACGTTGAGTTTCCTTTGAAAGGGAACGTCTGGGTTACGCATGTAACCCTGTTCCCTAAGAAAGGACTGATACATTGCATAGATTTGTCATACTGGGTCATGCCTGTGAATTGCGTCTGATGGTGGTTTTACGTACTTAATTGCCACATCACATGATCACAGTAAGCCTATATATAGGCATGATGTTACACAAGCTTCAAATACCGGTTACGCATGAGGACGCTTCCCACAGTGTGAAGCTCATGCAATTTCTCGTTCCCTTCTCAGGGAAATGGGTTGTAACCCAGACATTTTCTGCAATGTGAGGAAGGGCTCTCCTTCTCTCTGGCTCCTCGGAGTCATAGAGGGTGGGTTGACTCTCCATACCGGAGAGAGAACCCATCGCCGTTCAGCTGAGAAGTGAGAGCTAAGAGTGGAGCTACTTCATTGTGCCCTTTTAAAAAAAAAACGTACAGTGCATCCAGAAAGTATTCACAGGGCTTCACTATTTCCACATTTTGTTATGTTACAGCCTTATTCCAGAATGGATTAAATTCATTATTTTCCCAAAATTCTACAAACAATACCCCATAATGACAGTGTGAAAGAAGTTTGTTTGAAATCTTTGCAAATTTATTAAAAAT
>JANDJT010000092.1:577815-597443 GCA_024331685.1 Stegophilus panzeri | reverse complement strand
ATATCTGTGGTACATTATCCCAATATCTAGATTATTGAACTACCTCTTCCAACATCATTAATTATTAATTCTTTGATAATTAAAACAACATTATAAAATCACCCTTATCACACATATACATGGTTTTGCTAGCTTTCAGCAGCACTGCGCCTGTGCAGTGCAGAACTGATGGGATAAATGTCTGCCGTTTACGAGCGTTCATCTCCAATTCCCCATCCAAATCCATATGGGACCTCCAGGATCTGAAACCCATCTTGCTTTGGCTTAGAAGCAAGAGAGCCAGAGAAGGACTGCACCATAGCATGCTTCACATAGCGACATTTTATAAGTCCGACATGCAGTCTTTTGCTGAAGATAATAAGGCTGATGATGTGATTTACAGGTGCCGTTTTTATAGTCATGCAATGCCACATCACCTGACCATGGTAGGCCTATAAACATTGATGATTTTACTCAGACTTCAGATACCAGTCATGCGCAAGGGCACTTTCCACAGCATGAAGTACATGCAAAGTTGAGTTCCATTTGAAAGGGAACAGATTATTCATTAAGTGATAATGATTTCTCTCCAGAATCACTTACAGTGGGGGGAAATAAGTATTTGATGCATCAACATTTTTTTCAGTAAATATATTTCCAATAAGGTTATTCACATGAAATTTTTACCAGACATCAGTTTTAACTCAAGAAATCTGGAAGTATTTCTGCGATGGAGGTCAAAGGTGGATAACCAAGTTTGAGGAGAAAACAACAAGGCAGTTGTTGGCCATTGGGGACATAAAATCCATACTGTGTCAGACTGTGGGCAAAGGTCGAACCAAAGAAATAATGGAGATGGCCAACTTGGAGAAAGATATGGATGACCCCAGCGATCCGATGCCGTTTGGCCTGGAGCAGAATGTTGTATGGGGAGCAATACGAAAAATGTACCCCACAAAGTTAGATCTATGGCTGCTAGAAACTATCAGACTGAAAGCGGAAGAAAATTTAACGAAATTTGTGCAAGAGTTTCATGACAAATGGAGAAATGAGACAGGAGGCAAATGGGATGAGTCCTCTGCCAGTGCAGGACTCTTCAGGATTATGCTAAAGAAGGCCCTACCCAAGGAAATGCAAGAAAAATTAGAAGGCATAGTGGGGCTGAATACAATGGAATGGACCTCATTGATGGCACAAGTAACACATGATGTAGATCAGTACAGGAAAAAGAAAAAGGAACAGCTGAGGCATTGATGACCCAACTCTACAAGGCACAGCTGGGAGAGATAGTAAGAGCAAAGCAAGACGAGAAGGAAAAGAAGAAGAAAGAGAGTGCCAAACAAGCTGCGCTGATGGTGACACGACAAGCCACTGCACCTCAGGAACAGCCAATTGTAGCCCCCATCCCAGTGGCGGCACCGACACAAGCA
Source organism: Stegophilus panzeri (assembly GCA_024331685.1). Lineage (NCBI taxonomy): Eukaryota > Metazoa > Chordata > Actinopteri > Siluriformes > Trichomycteridae > Stegophilus > Stegophilus panzeri. The sequence continues at coordinate 596,034 of JANDJT010000092.1, read as the reverse complement.
CAAGTAACATACGCTCCTCTACAGATACCTGCTGGCACCTGTTGAATACATGTATATGGGAAGGCCCCAAGAGCCCCAGAATTACCGATTTCAAGGACATCTGACTCAGAACAGGGGCCAAGGCAGATGTTTCTTACGTGGAGGCCCAATGCATGGACCCACCATGCACCATGGAGATCATGTGGATAGGGCTGAGAGGAGAGATCAGGCCCTAGTGCCACAGGCCATGGGACAGGGAAGAGGAAACCAATGGATGGAGCAACAATGACAGCCCCCAGTGCCTACTGGAGGGCTGATGTTTGGCCCAGGGCCAAACCCACACCAGAGTTGAAGAGGCCCAGAGAAATCAGAGGGGGAGCTGATACAGCTGATACCTGGAGCTGATACCACATTGCACCCGGAACAAGAACCAACAGTCCCGGTGTCAGTCGGGAAGGGATTAAAGGTACCCTTCATAACTGATACTGGGGATACCTATTCAAGCATCGGGAAAGAAGCTCCCCCTAACCCGTAAATTCAAACTATGGGCTTCTCGGGAAAAATACAGACTTTACGCTTTACAGAGCCTCGGGAACTCGCGCTCGATGGTGTTACTATACAGACACCCTTGCTGTATCCTCCAGATGCACCAGTGAACTCACTAGGCCGAGATGCCCTGTGTAAACTAGGGGCAAAGATACAATATGACCCAACTGGTCTATGGGTTACCTTACCAAAACCTAAAGCTACACAGTAATTGCTCCTCCAAGAACAAGACACGACTCCCCCAGTAACCGACAAAGACTACTGGTTGGAAGTGGAGGACGTGGAGAAATCAGAAATATGGGAGAAGTTTGATGAATGGAAACTCTGGTTGAGGTATATGCACCCGGACTGCCATGAAACACAAACTCTGTTACACTGTACAATCAAGTATGACAAAGGAGGATGGGATGAGGTGTTTGCCCAGTTGTGGGAAGAACTCAAAGAATCTAATATGCGGCCCTGAAGGGATAGTAGCCATGGTACAACTGCCAGAAAGACTGACAAATTGGTACCAGGTAGAGGATGCGGTCCCCCATGTCTCTCTTATGGTCACAAATAAGTTTGAACCTAAAGATTTAGGAGCAGTGGTTAAGCAGGCTAGGGAAGTGAGGGAATGTAAACCAACTGAGAACCCATACTTACACAGGTCACCTGATGGACAGTTCATAGGTATCTCTGAAACAGCAGTAGACCCAATGGTAGCAACATGCATCGTGATTCATGATAGGACAGAGGTAGTTGCAGGGGAAAGGCAGATGGTAATGGTAGATGCAGGAAAAGATCTAGATGAGAAAGAAATGCTAAGAAAAGTGCCAGATAAGTTATGGACAAAGCACCCAACAGATGTAGGGTTAGTTGAATCAGCAAGGCTAGCAAAGATAAAAGTCAAGGAGAACATTCGCCTGCCATTTCAAAGACAGTACCTCTTGTCCTCACAAGCCAGGGAAGGTATAAGACCAACCATACAAGAGCTAATCGAAGCAGCTGTATTGATCCCCACCCGGAGCCCTTGCAACACTCCAGTCTTTCCTGTCAAGAAGCCCGATTCAGATAAATGGAGGTTGGTACATTATTTGAGAGCTATAAAATGAAATAGTGGTACTTGAAACGCCAATTGTTCCAGACACGCACACGTTGTTATCAAACATACCTGAGGGAACAAAATGGTATATGGTAATTGATCTCTGCTCTGCATATTTTAGTGTACCTCTCCACCCAGATTCTCAGCATCTATTTGCGTTCACTTATGTTGGACAAAAATACACATACATGAGACTTCCTCAGGGATATTGTGAAAGCCCTTCTATATTTAACCAGGTTCTAACTTGTGACCTTGATACTCTGAATTGTCGTAGCACCCTGTTGCAGTGCGTGGATGACCTTCTGCTTTGTAGCCCGACTAATGAACAGTGTCAGGAAGACTCGGTAAACGTGTTAACTATGCTAGCCGAAAACGGCCACAAAGTGAGTAGAGAAAAACTTCAGTTTTGTAAACCTAAAGAAGAGCACTTGGGAAATTTTCTAGAAGGGGCAAGCAGCAAAATTTCACCTAAGCCATTAGGAAAGCACCACAACCACAAAACATATGACAATTGTTGGCATTCTTAGGAATGGCAGGTTTAAGCAGACCATGGGTCTGTGACTTTGTGCTAATAGTTCAACCTCTTCATGATTAAAACAAAAGCGCGGACTAAACGAAGCCAAATGCTCCTCTTACCTGGACCCCTAGGGCGTTAGCTGCATTTGAATCACTCAAAGCCACGTTGATGTCGGCACCTGCATTGGCAAACCCTGATTATGGCAAACCCTTCCGCTTGTATATTTCAGAAAAATGGGGCTTTACATCTGCTGTATTGACACAACAGCAACAAGGTGTAGGTAAACAGCCTATAGCGTACTACAGTACTGCATTGGATAATGTTGAGAAGGGAATGCCACTGTGTTATCGTGCCTTGGCGGCTGCTGCATCTGCATACCAAAAAGCATCCTCAATTACTATGGGGCATCCAGTCACACTGTCCACAACCCATGCACTGCATGCATTATTGTCCAGTCAGTCTTTTGTTATTACCAACTCGTGAGGCACAGGGTACGATGTCATTCTGTCAGCCCCCGAGTTAACCACAGAACGGTGTAACACAGTCAACCCTGCTTACAAAATGGTTACTCCACAAGACGGGTTGCCCCATGAATGCGTGTCTGAATCAGAGAAGTTCCTTAAAGCACGTGCCAACTTACAGAATCAGCCCTTGTCAAACGCACATGTGTTCTTAGTAGATGGGTCGTGTTTTCGAGCTGATACAGGGAATAAAGCTGGATTTGCTGTCGTAGAGGCTAGTTGGATCCGCTTTTGTTAACTACAGTAATGCAGGTCTCTTTACCCCAACCCTGCTCAGCACAATTGGCAGAAATCAGGGCTCTGACTCCTGTGTATGAAATAAAGAGTGGTAAAAGCTGTACAGTTTATACTGACTCAGCATATGCATATGGAGTGTCATGTATTTGGGCCTAAATGGGCACAGAGAGGATTTCAGAGGGCAGATGGGTCCACAATTACTCATGGAGCAGCTATATTTGCCAGTCGAACTAGTGATTATGAAATGTCAGGCTCACAAGACTGATGGTACTTTTGTTACTAGGGGTAACATAGCAGCAGACGATGCAGCAAAGAAAGCTGCTTTAGGAACAGCACCAATGATGGCCTTGATAAACCCGGGAGAGGAAGATGTCCGACACCCACAAGAGGATAATGTGGAACTTGTGGAAATTGTGGAATTACAAAAAGAGGCCAGTGAGGCAGAAATAGCTAAATGGATAGCTAGAGGGGCAAAGAAAGAACGGGGCAAAGGATTGTGGTGGAGAGTAGATGGCTTGTGTGTGGCTCCACTGAGTACCTTAACACTGCTCATAAAAGATGCACATTTTGTAGACCATGCTAATAGAGGAGAAACCTTGAGGAAAATCAAGGAGGTTTGGTGGTCCGTCTGCTTAGCTAGCATGATTAATAAGGCACTAAATCAATGCGAGACATGCATATGACACGATGTCTGCAAGAGCTTCACAAGCCCTATAGGGCACATTCCAGAACCAAGGGGCCCATTCAGACAAATAATAATGGACTTTGTGGATATGGGCAGTGACAATCAGAAGGAGGGTAAGAGATACATATTGGTGATAGAAGACCGCTTCAGTTGTTGGGTAGAGAATGTTGCAATGGCCAATCAGGAGGCAAAGTGGCCAAGCTTCTGTGTAGGGAAGTTATTCCACGGTTTGGAGTCCCAGATTTCATCAGCTCACACAATGCTCCGCATTTTGTTAATCAGGTTATAAAGGCTGTAGATAAGGCTTTGTGTATGGAGCATAAGCTGGGGTGTGTGTACCATCCACAGACACAAGGGAATGATGGAAAGGGCTAACGGAATAATACAAAACAAGGTTAAAAAAGTCTGTGAAAACTCACGGCTTAACTGGGTTCAAGCATCGCCACTAGCCCTAATGAAAATGCGGTCTCAGACTAACCGTACTACTCATCTAACCCCACACGAGCTGTTGACAGGCCGCCCTATGCCTATGTCGTTTACTCAGGGTCCCTACAAGGGCCCAGCTGTAGAACAACTAGAGGGTGAAATGCATTAAAATGTGCAACACCTAACCCAAATCCACAGGCATTTGTATACGTAGTGATGACGTCACCACACCAGAGAGACTGGTGGAACCAGGGAACTATGTGTACATACACATGTTCAAAAGGAAGCACTTCAACGACTCTCAAAGAGAGGGACCATTCAAGGTGGTTGCAGCAACTCCAACTGTGGTAAAGGTTGAAGGCAAAGAGCACTGGTACCACCTAAACCACTGCAGACACGGGGCAGGAAAAGGCAGACTTTTGCGCCCCACTGAGGATGGGGAAGATAGGCTCCAGCATCCTAATCAAGGAGGGAAAGGTAGACTCCTGCACCCTGCTGGAGAAACTGACGGCACACACTCTGTAGATAAATCAAGAAGACCTAGACTTTGCAAGCGACAGCAAACTGGATGATCCCCAGGCAGGTTTGTCCCATAGAACACGTGGACAAGTTCGGAGGAGGGGAGAGCGCAGAGCACGCCGACAGACAGCAAGTGACAGCGACACCCCTACGAGCAAACCAGGTGGTAGCACTCCGGTGCATGGACCATTGATGATTTCAGGCAAAGACTCCCCACGGTAGTACCTGATGTGGCTGACATACCGCCTGAGGAAGTCACTGCACCTCCAGCCCCTATCCTAGGCCCAGGCCAGATTGCTGAGGCCCCTTTCATACTTGACACCGAGATTGGGGAGGGAGTGGTGCAGTTGTCAGAGGAAGACCATCACCCATATGAACAGCCATTTGGGACTCTAGATCTACAGGATCTGAGAGGTCTCGACAGCCTTGCTGATCCCTAGTAACCCCAAGAGCACCTGAGTGCTGTCCCTGTTGTAGATATAAACCAGCTAATTCTACAGCTCCTCTCAACTGAATTCGTAGTTCTGTTGCCACAAGCCCATGCAGTTGGACCAGAAACCGTACCCCAAGCTGGCCCTGAGGCCATACCTCCGAATGTGACTGAACCGCAGCAGCCATCACATTAAAATACGGGTGCGTCTTGCAGCCATCTTTGTGATAAGTGCTGTCAGAATGACCGCACTTGTTATTATCATTCTTGGTGGCACTAAGGTCCAGAAACTAGTACCCCAACTGAAACATCGTTGCACCACACTACCGTCAAAAACAGTAGCACAATCTTTCATTTGTGGGTGCCTAACCCTGGGCAGGCTGCCGCTGTACTCCCTCACAGATCATGCACACACACACTAATGGCTTGCCCATACCAACGAGCCCAACATCTCATGCTAATATAGACAGTGGATGTGCCTTTGCTTTGCTTAAATTGGCCTAGGGTGCACAGTTGCTTAGAGCAGACACCAACTATACTGTCCATTACAGAATGTGGGGCATGCAGCACTCCTCGTTAAGAAGTACAACCCGGCAGTCACTTGGAGCTGATTTCCTGCATCAGGGGGCAGGCATGCTACAATCCATACAATTTGTTGCACGAGAAGGTCCATTAAAGATTTCCGGTTTCCCAAAGTTGTTTCTTTGCTCGGCTGGCACCTTCAGAGTCAGTAATATTACCAAGGCAAATGGGATAACTCACATTAGGGGCCTGAAAACAGTATCACACCACCACTTTTCCTTTCGTTGTAACCAAACGGCATGCAGTGATCACCCTCAAACCATCATAGTCGAGAAGACCGCCGCCGCCCAAATGGTAAAACTGCATCGATATAGCTTTTATAAGGATGCTACCCACCCCCGCAGTAATTTGTATTTAGATTGGATGTTCCACACAGCTCGCACAGTTACCAATCACACCTGTCTCATATGTCATGAGCGTAGTTGTCGACCTCCACTCATGCGACCTTTGGGAAATTTGGATGAATGTTTAGTAGAACCTTGCAATGAACACTGCTAGTGTCCTACTGTCTGCCTGTTGGGGGCAACTTCCTTCATCTATGGCCCAGCTTGGATGCGTAATGTTAGCCAGAGCTGTGACTTCAGCCCAGTGAGTACCCCTCTCGATGCTGCTCTTCCAGTATATGTTGGCTTCACCTCCACCTTTTCTCTCTGTGTTTGCTCTGAGGAAGGCCTTGCTTTTGTAGGCAACATATCTAGCGACTGTACTCACATTAAGCCAGCCCTCATGCCTATGGTGTCCACCCGCGCCCAGTGTGACAATAATACAGATTATATGTGTACAGACTCATCGATAGTTCATATAGAGTTGCCTGATTTAGTAGATGGCACTTTGCCCTTGGCGGACATTTTTTGGTATTGTGGCAGAGACAGGGTACGCCAGACCCTCCCTTTGGATTGGCTGGGGTTCTGCAGCCCAGTACACATAAAAGGTAAGACTCGTTTGCTCCAGTTGGCTAACGACACATATAACAACATTACTGTGCTTTCACGACCAGAAGGGACGTTGCACACATATCCTCATGGATAGATTATGCTCAAGATGTTGATGAGATAAAGTACTCCAACTGGGCTCCGGACCCAAGTGTATCTCTTGGCCAAGTGTATCTGTTGGTATCCTGAATCAATAAAAGGCCATTGAATCTGTATTTGGTGGATTTGCTGCCATGCTACTGCCCAGCATCCAAGTAATCCGTAACTCAGCATGGATTAACTACATCTGGTACAATCAACAACAGTTCATTAACTATTCGCGCGACACTTTGGGTCTGGTCCGTGAACAACTGCATGCTATTATGGCTGCTCAGAAATGTATCAGCCAATTTTCAGTTGTGTTAATAATTTTGTGATTTACTGTTAGGTTTGATTGTGTGTGTGTGCTACATAAACAACTGGGAAATTAACAAATCTCTTGAGTTATAGCCTTTCAGCTCATTAAGCATTTTTTGCAGCCATGTAAGTTCTTTTAAGCGACTAACGGCTTTTGCGTTTTCTTATCAAACCTGTGCAGTGGGCAGTTTTACCTAGTTTTACCCAGGCCTGCCCACTGTTCAATTTCTGGCCTCACCACTGAACAGTGGTAATGTTTTGGTCAGTGTTAATTATACCTTGTGATTGGTCAAGAGAGGGCAGACAGTTCAACATGACAGACACATCATCATAACACGTAAACCAAGATAAAAATCTGTTAATGAAGAGTGTGTAATTGTCTCTCTCTACAGGTTGTGTAATTGTGGCGTCTCAGATGAAGGCTGTGCTGCTTTGACTTCAGCTCTGAGATCAAACCCCTCACACCTGAGAGAACTGAATCTGTCGTGTAACAATGTCAGAGACTCAGGAGTGAAGAGTCTCTCTGCTGTACTGGAGAATCCTTATTGTAAACTGGAGACACTAAGGTAAGATCATCTCTCTGAGAGTTACATGACCTGCTCCTCAGTAAGACAAACTCTCTAATAGTGAGAATGAAGCAGAAGATTTAGGTTAATCATTCTGAGGAGTAATATTGTTTATTTTTTTCTGCTGTACACTGATGATTTGTCACAGAGTCTCTGGGTCAGATGTACATATGTGAGAAGCTGCAACAAAAAACGAGACTTCATGTGACTAAAAATGTCTGAAATTACTGTGAAATTTACTAAAACATTGTAACTAATCACACAAACTGCACCTGGGACAAATGCACAGTGTGTAGCTGCAGGGTTTAAAACCAGCAGTGAAATGGAAATGATAAAATAAATAAATAATTTAGAAATTAAAATATGAAGTTAATGCCATATGAATAAAAAAGTTAAAAATTAAATAAAATTAAAAAAAAAAAACAGGGTGAAAGGAGCTTACAACAATTGCAAGCAACAGCAACAATCCTTTTGGGGATTTTTTTTAGTGTACTTAAAGCTGAAATAGTGTTTATTCTGTCGTGAATGTTCATTCAGTGCATCTCTGTCTAACTGTTATGAACAGGGTTGCCAGATATGTTTTGCAGAGCAGATCAGTGAGCAAGCAGTATTAAAACCTTGCAGTTTTCCTCAATAGTTTTTTCACTGAGGTCCTAAAATGGTCTCATTTTATTCCATGTTTTATCATAAATAAAGAATGTCTATGAGTAAACCCAATGCCTGAAATAAATTCATATAGTTACACAGAGCTGAAGTTGAGAACAAGATCAATAGGTGTGTGTATGAGAGGAGATCACAGTGCCTGGTCACTATTGAAAGTTTTAATATACAGATATGGTTAAAATAATGTAAGTAAAAATGTCCAAACTCCAATCCACAGCCAAAGAATCAATCCACGCTGGTGAGTCAAAAGTAGCTTAATTCCTCATTAAAACCGGGGACCTGACAACTGCTCCCAACAACACACATGGTGCTAATTTACACCTGGTTTTGAGACGAGGACAAAATAACCTGTAAAACTGATGACTACTAATCTCTCAAACTTTATTAAATTGAACAGAATATGTAACCAGACACACTTCCAATTTGTCCACACATTTTGGAGATCCTTCCTCAATAGCACAAAAAGCTCAGCACATTTGACCCTCTGTCTTCATATAATTCTTCTGTAGGTTTTATTTCTATGAACTTCACATCCTAAACCTGTAGAACCCGATGAACCCAATTTGTAGACATTTTTACTCTCCATCAGTTTTATAGTTCAAGAAAATTTTATTTAACAAAAAATTATCAGCAAGTAATCTGGTTTAGAAAAGACCAGATGTTAATTCTCCTAAAAATCTGTGTTTTACACTTTACATTATCATCTTTGTTTTAATTCATGATAATGTTTGCTTTTCAACATGATTCAGATTTTTACTTTCTTTGGGTTACACATGTAACACTTTTCCCTGAGAAGGAAATGAGATGTTGTGTGAGATTTGGTATCTGAAGTCTGGAAAAATCATGCCTATTTATAGGCCTGCTGTCGTCAGGTGAAGTGGCATAACGTGTGTCATGTGACTATAAAATGGTGCCTGTAAACCACATCCTCAGCTTCTCTTTGTCTGAAGCGCAAATGCAATTTACAGGCAGACCCCAGTATGACAAAGCTACACAACATCTCTTTCCCTTCTCAGGGAACAGGGTTACATGCGTAACACAGTTGTTCCTTTTAAAAGGGAACTCACCGTTGCATGAGCTTCATGCTGTGGGAACGAGTATATCCACTCCATCATACTGAGGGTATGGCCTGTCACAGAGGCTCCATCAAGTGTGGCTGACCAAAATGGTGGCCATGTAGATCCTAAATGTAGAAGGAGCCAACCTTGCAGAGAACTGTTCCTGTAAGAACTCCAGGATGGTAGACATTGCACAGTTTACTGGGTCTTACTGACATTCTTAGCATTTAAGCATGGTTTCTACAACCTTGGTTATGGACCGGAATCTATGAGCTGGTGCCCCTCAGGGGCCAGACCCACAGTTTCCATAGTTATGGCTGAGCGTAATAAATCAACCTTTTGGCTTGAGACAGTAGACCCCGGCAAATGGAATTCTCCCAGAATGTGCCGTCCAGCAGAGATGTAATCTCAGAGAACCATATATATGCTGGCCAATAAGGCCAAACTGCAATACTGAATGAATGTGTGCGGTGTAGACCACCTCGCCGCAACACACACATCCTGTAAGGGTACCCCTTAGATAAAGACTTTGAGGCGGTGACCCCTCCAAGTGGAATGAGCCCCTACGCCCAGAGTCATAGCGAGACTGCTTGTCTCATAAGCAATAGAGATTGCTTCCAATATCCAAATAGAGATGCGCTGTTTTGACGAAGCATCACCTCTGCTGCCACTGCCGAGCAGACCAGCAACTGCTCTGACTTATGTCACTGGCTGGAGCAGTGGATGTAAGTACAAGGAGCCCTCACTGTAGGACACTGTAGGTGCAATCTTCCTCATTTGGGTGTAAGGAACGGAGGAGGAGAGAAAGTCTGCAACACCATTGGACAGCAGATGTAGGCACTTAGGAATTATCTGACCTAAGATATAAGAAGGCCTTGGCTAATCCAGAGGCAGAGTCAAGGCAGCGAGGGGCAACAGAGATGTCAAGGCCACCAAAAGAGCTGCCATTAAGGTCAGTGCTTCTCTGAAGTTGACACTAAGGGCTCAAATGTGTTGCCTGACAGACCTTCCCCGACCACAGAAGGTCCCAGGAAGGTATGCATGGTCTGCAGAAGGGCCTCAGCCATCTGACACTACACATAAACCTTGAAGTTAGAGGATGTTGCCCCACAGAGGCTCCATCAATAGGGGTGTGGCCACATAGACCCTGATTGTAGAAGGATCCAATGCTGCTGAGAAACGTTCCTGTAAGAACCCCAGGACTGTAGCTATTGCACAGTTAATCGGTCTCACTGGTGTTCCTCACACCACAATATAAAAGGTGCCACTTGAATGCATACAATTTCTCATGGATGGTGCTCTAGCATTTAACATGGTCTCTACAACCTCAGTTGAGAGAATGGAATCTGTGAGCTGGTGCCCCTCAGGTGCCAGACTCACCATTTCCATAGTTCGGGCCGAGAGTGATAAATCAACCATCTGGCTTGAGACAATGGATACCTGTGAACAGGAATCTCCCAAGGAGTGCTGTCCAGCAGAGATATAGTCTCCGTGAACTAAATTCGAGCAGGCCAATTCAGTGTAACTAGCAGCAGACGTAGCACAATCGTGGCAAACTCTTGCTAGAGCCTGTGGGAGCAGAGTGATCGTGGAAAAGACATACAGTCATGCCCTCGGCCACATTTGTACCATGGCGTGAAGACAGCGGGCAGCGTGTTGTCTCCTCATTGGTGAACACTTCCACTTCTGCTTGGCAGAACCTCCACCACATGGACTGACCCACTTGTGGATGGAGCCACCAATCCCCGGGACTCAGCCTCTGCCTTGAAAGAATGTCTGACCCGACATTCTGGTTGCCCGGAATGTACATTGCACTCACTGACAAAACCTTTCTTTCCATACAGAGAAGAATTAGTTGCCCCTGCCTCAACAGGTGGCATGAACCTAATCCTCCCTGGTGGTTGATATGAGACCACTGCTGTATTGTCTAACACATGGTGACCTCTCAACTGAGAAGAAGAATTTCAGTGCTAGGGGTATAGCCCACACTGCTAGGAAATTTATATTCAACACTAGATGAGGACCGCTCCAGAGACGGTCAGGGAGGTGTCACTATTGATTGGAGAAGCAACTTTCCCTGAGGTTCAACCTGAGCCCCAAGTTTTTCCCATGGGTGAGAACAACATATCGATGTTGAATCCAACTTCCTGGACCACACTAGAATTAACAAATCATCCAGGTAGATTAGCACATGGATGCCCTGGAGTCGCAAAGGAGCCAGCATGGCATCCATGCATTTTGTGAAGATGCGAGGGGATAAAGCTAGTTAAAAGAAGAACCAATATTGACATGCATTGCCTCCAAACGGGAACCCCAGGAAATTCCTTTGACTGGGAAATGGAATATGCACATTTTTTTTAAATCTATCATCACAAACCAATCCTCAAACCAAGTCTGTGGAATGATAAGTTTGAGCGTCAATATCCTGAACCTGTATATCCGAAGAGTATGGTTCAGATGATGAACTGGACCCAGAACCCCTTTCTAAGGAGGTCAGAACCTATGGATGGAGACACCCTTGCCAGTAGTTTCCACACTGTCAGATGATCTTTAGTGATGTTAACTTTCCACATTTTGTTGAAGGGAAAGCATCAGATGCTCGTTGCCCTGTGACAGCTTGCTGACCAGAGAAAATGGAAAACTTGGGAAAACATTGAAGCAAGGCCCGTTGCCGCTTTGCTGAGGTGGTCTTACCAGATTTCAGATACCGGCCACGCACAAGCACACTTCCCACAGCATGAAGGTCACATAACGTTGAGTTCCCTTTGAAAGGGAACAAATTTATTCCCCCTGTGTTGTGCACTATAAATCTCTCTCTCTCTGATTAAAGTTCATGGTATGTCTGCTGTTCTCTGTTCAGCTTCAGCTCCTAATAGTTTAATATGACACACAACAGATGAGAGAAACTAAATATAACACTCAGTATGATTATTTTTTAATTACATTGTTAATTAGAATATTCCGGTGATATTAAATCCTCATGTCATTCTGAATAATAAAATCATTTTACAAACAGATCATCTTTAAAGTAAGTCTTAAACCAAGATAAAAAATATGTTGATGAAGAGTGTGTCATTGTGTCTCTATACAGGTTGTGGAAATGTGGTGTCTCAGATGAAGGCTGTGCTGCTCTGGCTTCAGCTCTGAGATCAAACCCCTCACACCTGAGAGACCTGGATCTGTCCTATAACAATGTAGGAGACTCAGGAGTGAAGAGTCTCTCTGCTGTACTGGAGAATCCTCACTGTAAACTGGAGATACTGAGGTAAGATCAACTCTGAGAGTCACATGACCTGCTCCTCAGTAAGTCACATTCTCTAATAGTGAGACTGAAGCAGAAGTTTTAGGTTCAACTTAAGTCTCCTGAGGAGGAAGATTATTTCTTTTTCACTGCACACTGAGTCTTTGGGTCAGATGTACGTATGTGAGAAGCTGCAGCACAAAACGTGACTTGATTCGACTGCAATTTGTCTGAAATTACTGTGAAATTTACTAAAACATTGTAACTAAGAACACAAACTGCACCTGAGACAGAAACTAAATGCACTATGTTTGAGATGCAGGGTTTAAAAGCAGCAGTGAAATGGAAATTATCTAAAAATAAATAAATAAATAAATAAAATAACAACAAAAAAAACAAACCCAGAATTTAGAAACAAAAATTAGAAGTTAATGCCATGGGAATTAATAAATATATCAATTAAATGAATCAAATTAGACTTGTACATAAAATAAAATAAAAATATCAAGCAACAGCAACTATGCTTTAATTATTTTTTGTTTTTTTTATTTACTTAAAGCTGAAAGTGTTTATTCTGTCAGTGAATGTTCATTCAGTACGTCTCTGTCTAGCCGCTATGAACAGGTCTGCCAGATCTGCATTACAGAAGATGTGCAATGAACAAGCAGCAGTAAAACCATGCAGTTTCCCTCAATAGTTCTTTCACTAAGAAGCTTAAATGGTCTTGTTTTGTTCCACGTTTTGTCATGAATAAAGAATGTCTGAGTAAACCCAACAACTCACATGCTTATTTACACCTGGTTTTGAGAGGAGGACAAAAAATAACTTGTAAAACTGATGACTGCTAATCTCACAATCCTTATTAAATTGAGCAGAATATTTAACCAGACTCAATTCTGATTCTTCCTTGGCCAAAAAGCTCAACACATCTAGCCCGCTGTCTTCAACTTATTCTTATGTAGAATTTTTAATTACTATGTTTTTCACATCCTAAACCCGTAGAACCTGATGAACCCAATTTGTAGACTTTTTTCACTCCATCAATTTTATACTTCAGGAATATTTTATTTAACAAGAAATTATGTATATAAGTAATCTGATTTAGGGCCTGTTTACACTTGGGCATTTCATGCGTTTTCTGGTTTAGAGAAGACATGAATATTAATTCTCCTAAAAATCAGTGTTTTATACTTGACATTATTATCTTAATGTTAATTCATGATAGTTGTTACATCCCCCCTTGTAATGTCTGGGAATATAAGGGACATAACATTTTTTTTCTGTAAAAAGTAAATAAATTTAAGCAGGGAAGTAGGAAATCACCACTATTAAGGTATGATGTGTTTAAATCAAGAATGAGACTGATGCCAGTATGATTCTGTATTACAACCCCAGTTCCAAAAATGTTTGAACGTTGTGTCAAATGTAAATACAAACAGAATGCAATGATGTGCAAATCTCATAAACCCATATGTTATTTGAAATAGAACACAGAAAACATATACAATGTTTAAACTGATGAAATGTACCATTTCGGGGCAACAAAAGGCTTGAAAAGTAAGTGTTACTAAAAAGAAACAGCTGGAGGAACATTTTGCAACTAATTAGGTTAATTGGCAACATGTCAGTAACATGAGAGGGTTTAAAAAGAGTATCTTAGAGTTAGAGTCTCTCAGAAGAAAAGATTGGATGGAATCTGGATGGTAGCATATGTTGCTCTTAAACCTATATATACCTTTCAGCATTGATGGTGCCTTTCCAGATGTGCAAGCTGCCCATTCCATAGGCACTAATGCAGCCCCACATCATCAGAGATACAGGCTTTTGAACTGAGTGCTGATAAAAAGCCGGATGGTCCCTCCCCTCTTTAGTCATCTTTATTTTAGAGGACGTGGCGTCCATGGTTTCCAAAAAGAATTTAAAATTTCGATTCATCTGACCACAGGACAGTTTCCCCCTTTGCCTCAGTCCATTTTAAATGAGCTTTGGCCCAGAGAAGACAGTTGCGTTTCCGGATCATGTTCACATATGGCTTCTTCTTTTCATGATAGAGCTTTAACCAGCATTTGTGGATGACACGGCGAACTGTGTTCACAGGCATTGAGTTCTGGATGTGTTTCTGTAATTTCCATTACAGAATCATGCCTGTTTTTAATGCAGTGCTGCTTGAGGGCCTGAAGATCACGGGCATGTAATATTGATTTTTGTCCTAAGCCCTTACACACAGATTTATCCAGATTCATGGAATCTTTTGATGATGATATGTATTGTAGATGATGAGATATTCATAGTCTTTGCAATTTTATGTTGCAACATTATTCTGAAATTGTTCCACAAACTGTAGACACAGATTTTTTGAACCTCTGCCCATCTTTACTTCTAAAAGACTCTGCCTCTCTAAGATACTCTTTTTATAGCCAATCATGTTACTGATCTGTTGCCAGTTAACCTAATTAGCTGCAAACTGTTCCTCCCGCTGTTTATTTTTAGTAACACTTACTTTTACAACCTTTTATTGCCCCGGCCCAACTTTTTTGAGACGTGTTGCGGCCATCAAATTCAAATTGCCTTATTTTTTTCTAAAAATGGTACATTTACTCAGTTTAAACATTTGAAATGTTTTCTATGTTCTGTTGTGAATATCATATGGGTGTATGCGATTTGCAAATCCTTGCATTCTGCTGTTATTTACATTTTACATACCGGAACAATTCTTCAGTTACTAATCTGACAAATCAATTAACAGAATGAGTATCAGTTGGATAAACAAATGAGCTATAATTATTGCAGTCTTCCTCCTGCTCTGATTGGGTCTTCCAGTGATGAAGAAAAGATGACTGATGATTGATGTGGTATACAACCAATAGCAAGAATTTTGATAGCAGAGGGAAAGTGAAAGTGGAGAAATCACACACTAAACAAGATATCCTTCAGGTCGTAACAATAATGTTTGTTTTTCACCATGATTCAGACTTTTACTTCCTTTATTCTGTAATAATATAAATCTATATTCTCATACTGTATGAATGCCCTACAAAGGCTATGGAGAAACAAGTTTATTTCCCCTGTGTAGTGAACTGTAAGTCTAGTGGAGAATCATCCAAGATTCAGTCTCTCTCTCTCTCTCTCTCTCTGTCTCTTCAGCTGCTGATAGTTTATCACACACAACAGATGAGAGAAACTAAATATAACAGTCAATAAAATAATTTTTAATTGCATTGTTAATTAGAATAAACAGGTGATATTAAATCCTAATGCCATTCTGAATAATATAATCATTTTACAAACACAACATCTTTAAAGTAAGTTTTAAACCAATATAAATATCTGTTGATGAAGTGTGTCATTGTGTCTCTCTATAGGCTGTGTGATTGTTGTGTCTCAGATGAAGGCACTGCTCTGACTTCAGCGCTGAGATCAAACCCCTCACACCTGAGAGAACTGAGTCTGTCTGAAAATAATGTAGGAGTCTCAGGAATTAAGATTCTCTCTGCTGTACTGGAGAATCCTCTCTGTAAACTGGAGATACTGAGGTAAATAATGTCTCTGAGAGTCACATGACCTGCTCCTCAGTAAGACAACCTCTCTAATAGTGAGACTGAAGCAGAAGTTTTAGGCTCATCATCATTGTTCTGAAGAGGAAGATCAGATGTATGTATGTGAGAAGCTGCAGCATAAAACGTGACGTGATGCGAATGCAATGTGTCTGAAATTTACTAAAACATTGTGACTAATCACACAAACTGCACCTGGGACATAAACTAAATGCACTGTGTGTGAGGTGTAGGGTTTAAAAGCAGTGGTGAAATGTACATGATCTAATGCAGAATTTGGAAACAATAATAAGAAGTTAATGCCATAGGAATGAAAAATGTCAACAATTAAATAAATTAAATGTTATTAAAAAATTGCAAGTAACAGCAACAATTCTTTAGATTTTTTATTGTACTTAAAGCTTAAATACTGTTTATTCTGTCAGTGAATGTTTCTTCAGTATGTCTCCGTCTAGCTGCTATGAACAGGGTTGCCAGATATGCACTACAGAAGGTGCTCAATGAACAAGCAGTATTAAAACCATGTAGTTTTCCTCAATAGTTATTTCACTAAAGTTCTAAAATGGTCTTGTATTATTACACATTTTGTCATAAATAATGAGTAAACCCAACAACTCACATGGTGCTAATTTACACGTGGTTTTGAGAGGAGGACAAAATAATATGTAAAACTGATGACTGTTAATCTTATTATCTTCATTATATTGAGCAGATAACTTAATCAGACACACTTCCGATTTTTCTGCACTTTTTTGGCCAATTCTTCCCCAAATGCACAAAAAACTCAGCACATCCGATCCTCTGTCTTCATGCCTTCCTGCTTAGCTGAGGACGTCTTGCTCGGGTGAGGATGTTGCCCCCCCTCTTGTTTGGCTGAGGCTGTTGCTCCCCCTTCTTCCTCAGCTGAGGACGTTGCACCGCCCTCTTGCTCGGCTGCAGGCATCGCTTTCCTCTGGTGCTCGGCTGAGGATGTTGCTCCCCCCTCTTGCTTGACTGAGGTCGTCGCTCCTCCCTCTTGCTCATTTGAGGACTTCGCTCCCCCCTCTGACCTCGCGGAGGATGTCGCTATCCCCTTGGGCTCTGCCATGAACTTCGCTCACCCTTCTGGCTGTGCGGTGGTCATCACACCATGCTCACAGTCTGTACCGTGATCTGTACCAGAGGAAGGATGTCACGGCTCCTTCTGGCCTTCTGAGGGGTAGTGATCATAAGGACTTAGATTGGCTAAGTGACATCTTGTCTGGGTTCCCAGGACTCCCTCCTGAACTTTTTTTGTACATCAGGACCTGCATATTAAAGGGGGGGTGGAGAGTTCTGTCATGGATATGCTGAAATAGGCATGGAACCATAATTCCCATCAGCCACTGCACCTCACATGGTCATGTCACATGACTATCTGCAACTGATTCACATTTGGGGATAATGATCACTTGGATATAAGTCACGTTTTGCACTGCACACATTGTCTTGCATTTGTCTTATGTTGTCTAGTTGATTAGTCCTTGTATTTTCTCTCTGCCCAGTATTCATAGTTCATGATTTGTGTGATTAGTTTCTTGTGTTTGTATTGTTATTTGTTTTAATTAAATTCACATCTGCACTTGCATCAGTCTTTGCCTCCATTTCATGACACTGTTGATAAAGAGTGTCATTGTGTCTCTGTACAGGTTGTGGAAATGTGGTGTGTCAGATGAAGGCTGTGCTACTCTGACTTCAGCTCTGAGATCAAACCCCTCACACCTAAGAGAACTGGATCTGTCCTATAATAAGATAGGAGATCCAGGAGTGAAGAGTCTCTCTGCTGTACTGGAGAATCCTCACTGTAAACTGGAGACACTATGGTAAGAGCATCTCTCTGAGAGTCACATGACTTGCTCTTCAGTAAGCACGGTTTGATATTGCGAGCAATTTGGTCACATATGCTCCCAAAATTTAATCTGTGCAACCTCAAAATATATTGAGCATTTGTGTGAGTGCAAATAATTGTTGTGGTGTGACCTGTTTTCATTTCTTTTCAAAACATTCGCTAATTACTGTGCAGTATGTGCCAGCTGTGAACTTATACAGCGACCAGTCCACCGTTCTATTCAACATTACATAACCAATTAAATTTCATCTTTGCATTGTTAACTTTAATGCTGATTTTAGATTGGTTACTATTAGCCGTCAATCACTTCCCTTCACTGCGCTTCTGTAAAGCCTGTGGGGATAGGGGTTGCAGGTAACACTGTGTTCGCCACTGAATCTACACATCTTAAGTGCATTATTCTATTAAATATAAGAAAT
>JANDJT010000092.1:546413-571779 GCA_024331685.1 Stegophilus panzeri | reverse complement strand
AATAAATAAATATATGAATAAAGTTCATGCTCAGGCTGCTGTTCTCTGTTTAGCTTCAGCTGCAGATAGTTTAATATCACACACAACAGAAAAGAGAAACAAAATATAACAGTGTGATCATCATTAATTACATTGTTAATTAGAATCAACAGGTGATATTAAATTCTCATGTCATTCTGAATAATAAAATCATTTCACAAACACAATCTTTAAAGTAAGTTGTAAACGAAGATAAAAAAAAAAATCTGTTTATGAAGAGTGTGTCGTGTCTCTCTACAGGTTGTGGAAATGTGGTGTCTTTCATGAAGGCTGTTCTGCTCTGACTTCAGCTCTGATATCAAACCCCTCACACCTGAGAGAACTGCATCTGTCCTATAATAATGTAGGAGACTCAGGAGTGACGAGTCTTTCTGCTGTACTGGAGATTCCTCAATGTAAACTGGAGACACTGTGGTAAGATCTTCTCTCTGAGAGTCACATGACCTGCTTTTCAGTAAGACACATTCTCTAATAGTGAGACTGAAGCAGAAGTTTTAGGTTCATCATCAGTGTCTAAGGGAGGAAGATTATTTCGTTTCACTGCACACTGATCATTTGTCACAGAGTCTGGGTCAGATGTACAGATGGACAGTGCCTTCCACTAATATTGACACCTTTGGTAAATATGAGCAAAGATGGCTGTGAAAAATTGTTGTTTATCTTTTGCTTAAAAAAATCACAAACATACTCTGCTCTCATGGTATCAAGCAATTGCAAAATAAATACAGGTTTATGAAATAAAATTTATATAATTTCTTAAATATCTGTTACCCTATGAATTCATATAAGAAAGATATATTCACTTTGATATTTAAAAAATTTTTTGTACAACTGGGTGACTATGAACAGTCATGACTTCCTGTTTCACATGGGTATAAATAGGTAACACATAGGACAAATTCGATTAATCATTCATAACAATGGGTAAAGCCAAGGAATATAGCTGTGATGTGTGGCAAAAGGTTGTTGAGCTTCACAAAAAGGAATGTGGCTATAAGAAAATAGCAGTAGTATTGAAAATGCCCACTTCCATCATCAGGGCAATAAATAAGAAGTTCCAGTCAATTGGAAATATTATAAATCAACCTGGAATTGGACACATGTCTATATTGTGTCAACCCACTGTGAAGAGGGTGGTTCGAGTGGCCAAAAACTCTCTCAGGATCACAGCTGGAGAATTGCAAATGTTAATTGCGTTTTGGGGTCAGAAAGTCTCCAGAACTACAAGCTGAAGTCACCTACATTACCACAAGTTGTTTGGAAGGGTTTCAAGAAAAAAGCCTCTACTTTCAACCAAAAACTCAAAATCTCAAGAGCCTTCAGTTTGCCAGACACTACTGTAACTTAAGGGTGAGTTCCAGTTAAGGGGGAAGAGTGGCCGTTTCACTTATTAGACACCAGCTGTGTGTGTTTCTGTCACACCACCTGGTAGCCATGTTCTTGCATGCTATTGAAAACATGTGACACTGAATTTGTGTGAGAAGTGCGTTCTGTTTGAAGTGTATGCTGTGGGAAGTGCCCTGGTGCGTGACCGATATCTGAAGCTTGTGTGAAATCACACCTATTTATAGGCCTGCCAAGGTCAGGTGATGTGGCAATTAGGTGTGTCACATGATTAGAAAATGGTGCCTGTAAACCACATCATCAGCCTCTATTATCTGAAGTGAACACACAATTCACAGGTATGCCCCAGTATGACACAGCTATGCAATGTCTCATTCCCTTCTCAGGCAACAGGGTTACATGCGTAACCTAGACGTTTCCTTTCAAATCAAACTAAACGTTGCATGAGCTTCACGCTGCGGGAACGAGAATACCCACTCCATCATACTGAGGGTATGGCATGTTCAAAAAGATCCGAGTCCAAGGTTCACTTCAAGACACTCATCCCTGGGGTGGAGTGCATGTCCAAACTGTAATATTGTATGAATGTGTGTGGCATAGACCACCCTGCCACAGCACACATTCTGTAAGGGTAGGAATATAATCTGGCCTAGGATTAGGTAGGCTAATCCAGGGGCAATGTAAAGGCAGGAAGTGGCAACAGACAGCTTGTAGATCTCCTACTTGCTTGAGAGATGTCAGGACCAGCAGAAGAGTTACCTGTAGAAATAGAAGCTTCTCTGAGGCTGACTCTAAGGGCTCAAATGGGGCACCTGACAGACCTTCCAGGACCACAGAAAGGTCCCTGGAAGGTATGTGTGGTCTGCAGATGGGCCTCAGCTGCCTGACACAATGCATAAACCTCGATGTTGGAGGATGTTGCCCCACAGATTCTCCATTTACTAGAGTCGTGGCTGGCCGAAATGGCGGTTATATAGGCCCTTATTGTAGAAGGAGCCAAGCCTGCTGAGAAACATCCCTGTAAGAACTCCAGGACTGTAGCTATTGTGCAGTTTACTGGGTCTAACTGACGTTCCTCACACCATGAGCCAAAAAGTCGCCACCTGAGTGTATACAATTTTCTCATGGATGGTGCTCTAGCATTCAACATGATCTCTACAACCTTGGTTGAGAGACCATAATCTATGAGCTGGTGCCCCTCAGGGGCCAGACCCACAGTTTCCTTAGTTTCAGCCGAGGGTGATAAATCAACCCTCTGACTTGAGACAGTAGATGTCTGCAATTGAGAATCTCTCAGGAATGCTGTCTAGCAGGGATATTATCTCTGAGAACCATAATCGAGCTGGCCAATAAGGTGTTACTAGCAGCAGACGTAGAAGGTCTTGGCGAACTATCTCTCGAACTTGTGGGAGCAGAGCAATCAGGGGAAAAGTGTACAGACCTGACCTCGGCCACGTGAGCACCATGGCATCCAGCCCCAATGGTGTAGGAGGAGTGAGGGTGAACCACAACAGGCAGTGTGTTGTCTCCTTAGAAGCGAACACATCCACTTTCACTTGGCCGAACCTCTGCTATATGGACTCCACCACTTGTGGATGGAGCCTCCAATCCCTCCAATCTAGGGCCTAGGCCCCTGCCTTGAAAGGATGTATGCCCTGACATTCTGGTTGCCCAGAATGTACATTGAACTCACTGACAAAATCTTTTCCTCTGTCCAGAGAAGAATATGTTTCCCCTGCCTGAACAGGTGGCGCAAATCTAACCCTCCCTGCTGGTTGATGTATGAGACCACCGTTGTGTTTTCTGTCACAACTAACACATGGTGACCTCTCAATTGAGGAACAAAAGAGCTTCAGTGCTAGAAATATGGCCCGCATTTCTAGGCAATTTATATGCCACTCCAGATGAGGGCTGCTCCAGAGACCGAGCTGGACAGCCGTCTAAGACCACGCCCCAGCCTGTGAGGGAAGTGCCTGTCATTACCATCTTGTGATAAGAAGACACGCCTAGAGTGTGACCCGAGGCTAGAAATGGGGGACACTTCCAAATTCTCAGAGCATGTAGGCATTGCCGCGTGACACTGATAACTCTCAGAGGTTTCATCCTCAGACGAAACCCCCAACTTTTCAGCCACCAATGAAATGGTCTCCTGTGCAATAGGCCCAACGGTATGATGTTGGCTGCTGCTGCTGCCATAAGCTCCAACATTCTCACGTAGAGACTGGAGGGGATGCCAAGATCCAGCTTTATCTTGCTCAATGTTGATAAGATTGACCCTACGCATGTTTGGGATAGAAACTCCCTCATCATAGTAGAATCCTTATAACCTCTAGAGAAAGTTATCCACTGTACTGGAGAAAGCATACTTTTCTGAGATTCACCCTGAGCCCCAAGCTCTTCATGTGGGTGAGACCAACATCTCAATGTTGAACCACCAGTTCCCTGGATCATCACCAGTCATCCAGGTAGTTTAGTACATGGATGCTGTGGAGTCACAATGGAGCCAGAATGACATCCATGCACTTAGGGAAGGTGCGAGGGGATAAAGCTAGCCCAAAGGGAAGAACCCGATATTGGTATGCATTGCCTCCAAACGCAAACCTCAGGAACTTCCTGTGACTGGGCAATATTTCTATGTGGAAATAAGCACCTTTTAGATCTATTGTCACAAACCAGTCCTCAAACTGCATCTGTGGAATGATAAGTTTGGGTGTCAGCATCTTGAACCTGTATGTCTGAAGACTACAGTTCAGATGATGTAGATCTAAAATTGGCCGCATACTCCCCTAATTTTTGCAGACCAGGAAATAACAGCTGTAAAAACCTCCCTCCCTCAGGGAATGCGGTACATGTTCTATGGCCCCTTTGTCCAAGAGGGATCTTACTTCCTGCGCTAACATCGGGCTCTGCTCTGTGCTGACTACTTTGGTGAGCACACCTCTGAACCAGGGGGATCAAGCTCTGAAATGGACCTGGTAACCCTTTTCTACGGTAGACAGAACCCATGGAGACACATTTGGCAGTAGTTTCCATGCTGCCAGATAGCCTTTTAGTGACATTAAATTTTCCACATTCTATTTGTGTTGCCCTGTGACAGCTCGCTGACCAGAGAACACTGAAAACTTGGGACAGCCTTGGCTAGGGGAGGCCCTACAATAGTACTGGTGGATAACTGCCCTAACAACCTCATGTCCCCAGATATGCCCCTCCATGGCCCCTCAGGACCGCTCCTCCTTTTTCTGCTTGGCCTTTATGACCATTCTCAGATCAGGCCTAGTAGCAGGCCATGACTGTGGCCTCCCGGTTCCCCTGGCTGTATGCGGGGGGAGGTGGGCTGCCATACTCACCTTCTGTGCATTCCTTGCACTAGAACTGGCAAGGGCTCCACTCTTGGATGCCCGGGTGAACTAGACACAACAGGGAAGGAACTGGCTGAATGCCGCCGTATGTCGAGCTCACTCAGCAGGTCTGCTTGGTAGGCTTGTAACACTGCCAATGCCTACAGTGACTCACAAGCAAGACTCACTACTGCATATGCCTTTCCCACCAATGCCACGGTGGCCTTACATGGCTTGGATGGCAAAGCCGGCCCCCCTAAATTACCTGCCGTCAATGGAGAGAGGTAGCTCTCAAGAGCCTCCTCCACCTTCAGCATAGCTAAATAGCCATGCCGTTTATGCCCTACAATGGCCGAATAATCCGACATTGCAGGGTTATAAATAAGGCTTATGCATGGTTTTCCCCCAGAAGTGTGATATTTTGTCATGCGCTTCTGGGGAAAAAAAGGGGAGTTTTCTGCAGTGTGTGGGATTTATTTTCACTGGGGTAAAAAAAAGCGCATCCAGCCTTAGTAATCACTTTAAGCAGCTCTTTATATGCTGCTCTCAGTTTTTAGCACACACTTCTGGTTCCTCAGAGTCAGAGAGGAATTTTTTTTTTTTTTTTGGCTTTCCATAGCGGAAGGAGGAGTCGCAGCGTGAGCTCCACAATACAATGGAGAGCCAGACCTGGAAGACAGAGCAAAAGATCTTGAGAGCAGCACTCATCTCTGGCTCCTCTTCCAGATCCATACAAGATCCCCAGGACCTGAGCCGGCTGGCTGCCTTGGCAGCGGCCGGCCCTGATCCGTGAGGCTCTGAAACTCAACTCACTTCAGACAAGAAGAGAGCGAGTCGTGAGCAAAGCTGCCTAATTGTAAGGTATTTACAATGAGCATAGTGAGACCTCTTGAGGGCTGCCCTGGAGTGCTCCAACCCTAGACACTTCACACAGAAAGTGTGTCCATTCTCCGCATGATGAAACGGGAGCAAGACGTAACACACTTCGTGAATTCTCTCACTCATACTTTTCTCCTTTTTTTTTTAAAGGAACATAAAAAAATAGCGATTTTTCTTTTTTTTTCTTTTTGGAAAAGCTAGAGAGGAAAAAAGTATTTTGCGAGTTTTACACAAGCGACCAACATGCAATCTTGCTGAAGATAATAAGGCTGATGGCGCAGTTCACAAGTGTCGTTTATATATCACGCGACGCACTTAATTGCCACATCACCTGATCACAGCAGGCCTATAAATAGGCATGATGTTACACAAGCTTCAGAAATGAGTCACGCGTGAAGGGTGCTTCCCACAGCGTTCAGCTAACACAACGTGGAATTCCCTTTGAAAGGGAATTAAATGTACAGGTGTACAATGAAATTTTAGACACTTTTCTCATTCTATCGATAAAAAAAAGCCTTGGTAATGAAGTCAGTTTTCAGGATGATAATGCATCTTGCCACAGAGCAAAGAGTCTTTTCTTCAGGAAAGGCATATCAACTCAATGCCATGGCCAGCAAAGAGTCTGGATCTCATTCTGACTGAAAATATATTATGGAAATTTAAAAAACATTCGTCCATGAAAGGCTCCATCCTGCAAAGCTGATCTGTCAACCACTATTTGAGAAAGTTGGAACCAGCTTCATGGAGAATATCGTTTTTCATTGCTGAAGTCCATGCCTCAGAATTCAGGCCATCATAAAACCCCGAAGAGGAGGCATAATGTTCTAATTGTGATTTTGTTGATGATTCCATAATTTTTCCTCTGCTTGATCTTTAAAAATATATGGCATTAATTAAAATTATTTAATTTGTTTGAGGTACATTTCACGAAGCCAAAATGTTCAGCTATCAAACAAAAATTGTGTTGTGTCATATCTGTGATTTGCTTAGTTGCTACGAAATAAGAAACCTGGGTGAGCATCCTCAAAGTGTGATTACATAATTTTTGCCAGGGGTTGTAGTAGAGAACCAGCTGAGATTCTGTCTCTCTCTCTCTCTCTCTCTCTCTGATTAAAGTTCATGGTCAGTCTGCTGTTCTCTGTTCAGCTTACACTGCTGATAGTTTAATATCAAACACAACAGATGAAGGAAACTAAATATAACACTCAGTATGATCATTTTGAATTACATTGTTAATTAGAATAAACAGGTGATAAAGTCCTCATGTTATTCTGAATAATAAAATCATTTTACAAACACATCATCTTTAAAGTAAATCCTAAACCAAAATGAAAATCTGTTGATGAATGGTGTCATTGTGTCTCTCTACAGGTTGTGTAAGTGTAGTGTCTCAGATGAAGGCTGTGCTGCTCTGGCTTCAGCTCTGAACTCAAACCCCTCACACCTGAGAGAACTGCATCTGTCCTCTAATAAAGTAAGAGACTCAGGAGTGAAGAGTCTCTCTGCTGTACTGGAGAATCCTCGCTGTAAACTGGAGATACTGAGGTAAGATCATCTCTCTGAGAGTCACATGACCTGCTCCTCAGTAAGTCACATTCTCTAATAGTGAGACTGAAGCAGAAGTTTTAGGTTCATCATCAATGTCCTGAGGAGGAAGATTGTTTCTTTTCACTGCACACTGATTTGTCACAGAGTCTTTGGGTCAGATCTATGTATGTGAGAAGCTGCAGCACAAAATGTGACTTGATGCGACTGAAATGTGTCTGAAATTAGTGTGAAATTTACTAAAACATTGTAACTAATCACAGAAATTAAATGATCTAAAAAAAATTATTTGAAAACTAAAATTAGATGTTGTTGCCACAAGACTGATAAGGTCAACAATTAAATACATTTTACATTTAAAAAAAAAAAGTCTCCATCTAGCTGTTGAACAAGGTTGAACAAGGTTTCCAACTTTAGGTTACAGAAGGAGCTCAAGAGAAAGCCGTATTAAAACCATGCAGTTTTCCTCAATAGTTCTTTCACTAACACAATTTAAATTTTTCCACTTTTTTTGAGATCCTTCCTCAAATTCACAAAAAGCTCAGCACATCTGTCCCTCTGTCTTCATGTCATTCTTCTGTAGACGTTTTAATTATGTATTTCACATCGAATCTGTAGACATATTTACTCTCCATCAGCTTTATATTGAGTTAATTTTGTGTCAAAATGTTCCAAAGAAATAATAAAATCCACAAGCTAAATTTTATATATATATATATATATAAATATAATATGCAGGATTTAAAAGCAACACTGAAATAGAAATGATATTACAAAAAATGATTGTTGTGGGGACACTGGCTGTCTAGACCTTAATCTTCCGTTTTTACAGACACTACATTAAAAAGCTTACATTTATGACATTTATACAACTGAGCAGTTCAGGGTTATGGGCCTTGCTCAAGGGCCCAGCAGTGGTAGCTTGGCACTGCTGTGATTTGAACTCATCAGTAGTCTCTTCCGATCAGTAGTCTCAAATATAACATAAAGGTAAGTCTTTCCATTTAGTAAATTTCCGTTATAATTTCACTCCATTGTGTTTTTGTTGGGGGTTCCTGTTGCATCCACTTCCTCATTATGGCCTTTTTACTGGCTACAAGTAGGATTCTAAGTAGGTCTTTATTATTTTTCTCCACTTTTTTCCCCTCAACATTGAGTGATTCCATATTTTTTTCCTTTACTTGATTTGGAATTAAAAGAATTTAATGTAATATGTTGAGGTATGTTTCATGAAGCCAGAATGTTCAGCGTTTAAAAAAAAAAAAAAATGTTTTGTGTCATATCTGTCATATGTTTGTTTGCTATGAAGTAAAAAAAATTGGGTGTGGTGATTCCATAATTTTTGCCAGCGGTTGTAGTTGAAGCACTTTAGTGAGGTAAAAGTACAACCATGAAAGCACAAATTAAATCCCAAATATATCCTCTGTAACTTTTCCAATCTCCCTCCAGTACAATTCAATTATTGGCCATCACTCAAAAATATGGACGTGGTCAGCTATCTGGGCTCCACACTGTTGCCAGCATAGCCCCTGATGTGCCCTTTTATCTAGTAATGCTTTTCTTTAAGGGGTTTAGAAAAACCTGAGCAGACATTTCCAGTTGAACTCCCTCAACAGTCTTGAGTTTGATGTTGTAAACGACCAACCACACCAATGATTCCAATTTTCCTCTGAAATTGACATATTGCATTCTTTGCTACATTTTAATTTTATATAGGTTGATGAACATCTTTATTTGTATACTCCTGTATATCCTCGAGGTGGACTACCTATCATGCCTCGTTTTGTAAGAAGAAGAAGCCTTTATTTATCACATAAACTCTAGAGACTGTTGTGTGTGAAGTCCGCAGGTGATCAGCAGTTTCTGAAATACTCACATCAGTCCTTCTGGTACCAACAACCATTACACAATCAAAGTCTCAGAGATCACACCTTTTCTTCATTCTGATGTTTGATGTGAACCTTAACTGAAGCCCTTGACCTGTATCTGAATGATTATGTGCATTGGGCTGCTGCCACATGATTGCAGCTGCATGAATATACAGGTGTACCCAATAAAGTGGATGGTGAGTGTAGTTCTTAAAAGAGCTGAATGTGATTGATGTTTTTACCACCTACAATGAGGGGAAAAATAAGGGACATCCCAGACTGTACAATTTGAGTTATATTCATTGTCAGGGACAGGACTGTATCCCATCTCATACCTCTTACATCGACAGCCTCCTTATTGTAGTTAAACCAGCTGCAATCCTGAAACTGCAGTTATTACCCACACGTAAATTTTAGTGGCATGACGTTTCAGTGGTAATAGCGCCAAAAGCAGAAAACGAGCGTCTGCGAGCTCCTACAACACCAAAGCAACTTAACTTTGTACAGAAAGTTTATTTAAAATAAATAAGTAAAAATACCAGCACACAGCAATTCACAGTATTTAAGATATACAGGCTAAGCGTTTTTATAATCTTTTACATTTATCTTTTTAAATCAGTCAAGTTTAAAGAGATGCCATAAAACATTAAGCTAAATAAAAATACATTTACTAAAAACATCCTTTAAGGGGTTAAGCAGTTCACAGTGACCAACTCTAGGCTCACAATAAAGATTAAATAATTTTACTGAAGAAATTTTAAGTAATTGCTCTTCAAAATCGCTGGATCTGTCAATATAATTGAGCCTGAAGGCAGTCTTTAATCCATTATTAATGGACATTCAGTCAGATCAGTTCAGACAACTCAGACAACAGATCAGTTCACAGTGAGGTTCCCTCACAATCTCCATAAATTCATTTTACTGTATAATTTTAAAGTAAAAACCTGTGACAAATCCCCCAATATGTCCTATCAATATGAGTGGTGTTAGGGTGCTCAGAAACAATATAGCATGAGAAAGTAATAGGTTGACTGAATTTAGCAAAGCCAATCCACCTAGCTATATGTTCACTTTCAAATGGAACCAAACGTTACGTGAGCTTCACGCTGTGGGAATGCCTCCACGTGTGACCGGTATCTGAAGTCTGTGTAAAATCACGCCAATGTATTGGCTTGTGGTGGTCAGGTGACGTGTTGCGTGACCATAAAATGGTGCCTGTAAACGATGTCATCAGCTTCTTTTTCTTCATGTCTGTTGTCTGAGTGAACAAACAGGACGAAAACAGTAACACTTTCTATGAAGCCCATGCTTATAATGAATTATAACCCCATTTAGAATTATTTATAAGCAAGTATTACTGCTCTGTAAACACATTTATAACGACATATAAATACCTATACTTTGTTATAATAACAGTTATAGCTACATTTATATTATTGTTATAATTACTTATAATCACTTGGTTTTCAGTGCCCATGCTCATAATGCATTATACACCAATTTCTAAGTAATAATTAGTCAGTCTTATGGTTACAGTAATGTATTCCATTAATACTTATTGTGAGTTATAATAGAATTACTAACCTTTATAAATGCATCATTGATTGGTTTAAGTAAAGTGAAAGCATAGGATGCAGTTTCCATAATGCAAATGTTAAGGAATCTTGAAGATGAGCTAATTATGCATTATAAATTCCTTAATTAGTCAGTCTTATGGTTCTTTTAATTTATTCATAAAAATGCAGCCTGCATTTTTATAATGTCATTATATTAGTTATAATGACTTATTAGTAATGTAGATCTATTTCTAGGTCCAATAAGTAAATTATTTTATATTGACCTTGACTGTTGTGTTGTGTTGCCTTATAAATACTTATTGTGAGTAATAATACAATTACTAACCTTTATAAATGCATCATTGATGGCTTTAAGTAAAGTGAAAGCATAGGATGTAGTTTCCATAATGCAAATGTTAAGAAATCATGAAGATGTGCTTATTACACAAATAAAACATGTCCAGATGGCACAAACCACCAACGAAATACACAGAAAATATATCCGAAGTCACAAATTGAAATAACAAATTGAAAAAGCATGAAACTCTTAGCTACAAAATGTGCAATTTCACAAATAAAAAGTTTGAAACTTACTCATCTCATTTAGCCTTTACTGAAATCAGCACCAGAGCCCTGTTAGCACGATCACATATGTAATACAGGCATGCAGAAGGTGCTGTTTCCACCTCCTATGACATGGACATGTGATTGGATTTTAGGATGCAAAAATAAACTAATAAATGCAAAACATAAACAAAAGTGCAAAACACCTGAATAATAATAATAATAAAAAAAGAGTCAGAATCTAGTGCATATCATTGAGCTTGGGTGTCCTTGATATCGCCCCCAACTCAGTGAAACAAAGACAGTCCACTATAGTAGGAACACATCACAAGACCTGCATTTATAAATTAAAGTCTTGCTGTACTTCTTCCTTCAAAGGCAGTACACTGTGTTTTCTCCAAGCTGAGGCTTTGTCTCTCTTGCCAGAGGTTGAGGTGTTTACAATTGTCACTGGATAGCATGGCCTCTCCTTTGCCACCTGTGACACGTCACTGACAGCTGAAGCTTCCACTGGCTCAGATACGCTGAACTTGTGGCTTCATAACTGCCAAAATCCACAATTCTAGACCTTGTGGCTACCATTCTTTCATCAATGACCAGGTCTGGTGAAGCTGGTAGTGTGCCCTGCTTCCTGGTGGGCTTCACATAAAAGAGCCAATTATAGCCAGTGGTGCCTTTTAGCCGGTCACTCTGCTCATAACCTTTGACGTTGCCTGTACAGGATCCATAATATTGCCTCAAATCTGTAGAATGCCAGGACAGAGGTTGGGAATGGAAAATTATGTAGCTTATTTTTTCTCCACAAATTTTAAACTCTTGATGGCTTTATTAGGCCAAAGTATTTGACTAGGCCAAGGAATTTGCATATCTTCAGGCTAGTTATAGGACTCCATGGTGTCTACATACCCTTCTAGGTTTACTCTACATACAGGCTTGTGTTGTTGCAGAGACTGTGGCTTTACCAAAAAAATAACTAGAACAGCTCTAGAGAAGTGTGCTGCTGGTGGCTATCAATCCATGCCCCGGGAGTGTGAGCAGGAGAAAAGTGATGTATGGGAGGCACATCATCCTCGTTAATATTGTGCCACCTGTCCTGTTCAGGTTGTGTTGTAGGTGCAGGAGCACTGGCTCTCCTAATGGCTCAAATGAGTGACACATGAGTGACCCCTCTTCTCTGACTTCTCTGGACGGTAGATGGAGCTGTCAGTTTTGCAATGAAAACCTCCATGTGGGTGTTTGGGGTGAAGACCTCAGAGGAAGTGTGAGGAGGATCAGGAGCATTTTCTTCTTCTCTGTAACAATAAATAATCATGAATACAAAGTACACTAAGTGCCCATAATCACCCACAGTAAATGCTAAATTGGCTTTTATATTTATATAATAACAATAATAATTATATATTTCTATTTAGCTATCAAAGAACCCATGCTGGTGCATTTGCTGTTGTTTATTATTATAAAACATGCAGTGCCATGCTACATGTGAAAAAATTACTGCCAAGCTACATGTAGAAAAATATAGTTCCATTCTACCTGCAAAAAAATACATTTCCACACTACAAGCAAAAATTAAAAATAGAAAGCAACTTAATTTACAAACTTTTAAAGGACTATGTTCACTCCATGCTGGAATGCTCCTTGACTCATAACTGCATTATGAGCATGGGCACTGAAAAGCAATCACTTATAAGTAATTATAACAATAATATAAATGTAGCTATAACTGTTATTATAACAAAGTATAGGTCTGTATGTGTCATTATAAATGTGTTTATAGAGCAGTAATACTTGCTTATAAATAATTATACATAGGGCTATAATTCATTATAAGCATGGGCTTCATAGAAAGTGTTACCATGAAAACTTCACTTTCTCTCTATTTTTCTGCTTTTCTTAAGCGAACAAAATATTATAAATGTGTGTGTATATTTATATACATTTGTGCCCAAAAGTTTACAAACCCCTTGTAGAATGTGCAAAATCTTAATACTTTTAAGAAAATAACAGGGATAATAAAAGTCCCTTTTTTATTTAGTCCTGTCCTGAATAAGCTATTTCACATAACAGAGGTTTACATATAGTCCACAAGACAAGATGATAACTGAATTCATAAAAATTACCCCGTTCAGAAGTTTACATACCCTTGATTCTTAATACTGTGTGTCATTACCTAGATGACGAATGACTGTTTTTTTGTGTTGTGATAGTTGTTCATGAGTCCGTTGTTTGTCCTGAGCAGGTACTGACACACTGAGGACAACTGAGGGACTCGTACACAACTATTACTTAAGGTGCAAACATGCACTGATGCTCAAGAACGTAATACGATACATTAAGAGCCAGGGGGATGTAAACTTTTGAACAAGATGAAATTGTTATTATTTTGTTTTCTGGGAGACATGTAAATACATTATTTAGCTTCTGAAGGGCAGTACAAAATGAAAAGTCGCATGAAGTCAAACACACCTATTTTTTTTTAAAATCGCGTGACTAAGTTTCCGTAACCAGGGCAACGATGATGTTGACATGCAAGCTCACACAGCACATGTACGTTCTCTGCCTGCTAATCCTTGTGAAACTGGTTTCATTTCATTCACCATTATGTTTTTCTCTCCACTGTGAAGACTTCGTGTATGTATGAAACTATATGTACAAAAATAGGGGACAGATCGTGCACCATGTTAACTCAGTAAGGGAAGCAGCATTTCATTTTTCAATACCAGACAATCCCATATTATACAGGTGGCAAGCCTACTCTAAATACTAGCTAGTTAGTTGTAGTTAGCTATTAACTTCATCCATTTTAATTACATCAAGAAGTGGAAGCAAGAACAAATGACAAATTATGGTATTATGGACAAATTAACTAAAACTAATTATTTATTTATTTTTTTTCCCTGGTTACTTTTTCGCCTCTTCTACTTTTTTCTTTTTATGTTTTTACACTCCAGAGAGCTTCATGATTGCAGCTTCTTCGTGATCTTCTGACATTAGCTACACTAGTTACCTAATTTATTTACATAAATTACAGTTTCTATTACTGCACTAAAGCCTCTGTGGCTGTCTAATAACATAAATCTTTTGCTAGTAATGATAGACTTATGAGAGTGAAGTGTGCATTTTTTTGTATATTTATTAAAACTCATGGGCCCCCCTGGTGGTCTGAGGGCCCAAAGTGACCACTTATAACCATAGGAATGGGGATGTTTACAATAGATGTATGGATGGTTAAATTTTAGCTGTTGGCTGGAGTGTCCCTTTAAGCATATTGTCTAAGTGAAGTTTGTACTTTTAGCATTCACGAAGGTTCAGTGAGAGCTTTGAAGACTTGTTTGATAATCCGCACTAGTGTTAATTCATTATCTATTATTTTATTTCCTTCACTATCAGCTGTGACTCACTTGGAGTGAAAAGTTGGTCAGCTCTGGTCCCAGTGCTCAGCTCAGAAACCTCCAAACTGAGAGAACTGCATCTGATTGTGAAAACACTGAATCTGTCCTATACTAAACTAGGAGACGCAGAAGTGAAGAGTCTCTGTGCTGGACTGAAGAATCCTCACTGTGAAGTGGAGATAATGAGGTAAGATCATCTCTCTGAGAGTCACAACAACTCCCTAAAAGCAGCAATTTTGAACAGAGTTGTTTTTCACCTGAAATTTTCTGTAACAGAACAAATAGATTAGTCATTAAGTGATAATGATTTCTCTCCAGAATCACTTATGCATTTAAAAATAAATAAATATATTTATAATTAGATGCATGTGCATAATAAATAGAGATAAACAGAGAAAACTTCTACAAAACCTGACTGATTACTTTTAAAGACAGCAATATTTTTGCAGCTCTAATACAAGAGGCTGTATCATCACAACTCTTTGAGGAATTGTGCTCTGAGATTAATTGCAGCATTTGGGCACAGTGCCCCCTAATGGTTAGGAGATTGCAAAAACTGCTTTTTTTCTTATAACTCTTGAACGCTTTCCTGCATAATAACCATCTGCCTAGATGCTACCTGAGCAGTTTCAGGACAGCACCACATACTGGACAAAAATTCTAAGAAGTAGCTATTTTTAGTTATTTTTAAAATATATATATAATATATATTTTATGATTGAAAGTTTACTTTTTCTAACTCCTAATACACTGTTAATGCACTCCTAATACCGACTCTAACCAACTTCTTTTGCTGCTCATATATATATATATATATATAATCTAGTTTTTGTAATTTTTCATATTATTATTTTATTTTATATTATTATTATTATTATTATTATTATTATTATTATTATTATTCTGCTACTTCTTCTTAAACCATACCGTTTTCGAATGGGGCTTCAACGAATTTGACGGTGAGCACACCAAAAAGGACACGAGGGTATATCTCTAAAATTTGAGGGATTGTGATGAAACTTGGAATGTATCATCAGCATTAAGCCCTGAGGTTAGCTGCAGCGTTTCGGAACAGACCATCTCGTGGTCACGAGATATGAAAAAAGCACATTTTTGCTTATAACTTCTGAACAGTTTGTCATAAAACCATCAAATTGGTCTCAATAGATTCAATGAGGCATACCGAGTCTATCGATATGGAAAAAATCCTATGTCAGCCATTTTGGATGTTGGCCATGGTGAATTTAGTCATATAATGCTGTATTTTATGAAGGCCTTAGCCTATCGTTATGAAACGGTATGTGTCTTTGGCACGATGCTCTGAAAGGACTCAAAAAGTTTCAGGACAGGGCCAATTCCTAATGCTATTTCTAAAAATGCTAATCACTATTGACTCCTCTTACCTACTGAAGATTCTGTCGTTCATGTTGAGAACAATGATATTAATTATGTCATGGTTGAGCAAAATTCCTATTCTTCTCCTTCCGCTCTGGAAGTCTATGGCTGCCCATAGAACTGCTTGCGGGAAAGTTATGAAACTTGGCACACAGATAGAGGTCATAGATGCTGTATAAAATGCTATATATTATGAACGGCTAGGCACATCATTACGAAACTTGGTAGGTGTCTTTGGCACCATGTCCTGAAGGTACACAAAAAGTTTTGGGGTACCACATCCTTC
Organism: Stegophilus panzeri; assembly: GCA_024331685.1. NCBI lineage: Eukaryota > Metazoa > Chordata > Actinopteri > Siluriformes > Trichomycteridae > Stegophilus > Stegophilus panzeri. Next base: position 555,573 of record JANDJT010000092.1, on the reverse strand, counting down.
TGGTCAAAAATTATAATGAAAAAAAAAAAAAACGAATTACTTTTGATTAATTTTGCTTATCGTAATGAAACATATTACATTCCTTGGGTCATGCTGAGAACACAGATACCAACTTTTCCATAGTCAGCCAAACTTCCTGTCCACCATTTTGATTTTCTTTAAACCCAACTTTTTCAAACTCCTCCTAGATCATTCAGAAAATTTGAAAGCAATCATCTTCAAATTATCTGAATTAACGAATCTGATGGTGAGCATGCCAAAATAGATGTGAAGCTATATCTCCGAAACGCTTTAGCGTTTTCATACCAAACTTAGTATATGTAATAGCCATTATGACTTGAGGGTACTTTTATTGTTTCAGAATAGCACCACATAGTGGTCACAATATATGAAAAAAGCATATTTTTGCTAATAACTTATGAATGGTTTGTACTAAAATATGACCCTGGTCTCTACAGATTCAGTGGGGCATTACAAATTGTTTGATGTTCCATTTTCAAATGCCAGCCATTTTGGTGGCTGGCCATTTTGTCATAAAAATTGGTAGGTGTCATCAGGGCCATGCCCCGAAAGTGTTCAGAAGGTTTCAGGACAATGCCACTTTGTGGTCAACAATTATATCGCAATTTAAAAATGTTAATAGCTTTTGACTACTTTTGTTCATTGTCATGACATTGGTCTTGACAGATTCCCTGGGTCATGCCAAGATCAATGATACCAATTTTGCCATGGTAAGGCTAAAATTTAGAATTTTCTGAAAAACTTACTTTTTCAAACTTGTTCCAGATTATCTGTCCAATTTTGACATAATTCGTAAGAGACTGCATACTGCATTACCGTATTCAGACCAATCTTAGTAGCTGTCAGTGTGATCATGATTTGAGGGTACCTGCATTGTTCTGGAACAGTGCCACTTTGTGGTCAAAAATTATAATGCAATTTCAAAAAGTGCCAATTGCTTTTGATTAGTTTTGTCCCTTGTCATGGGACTGGTCTTGCTAGATTTCGTGAATCATGTCGAGAACAATGATACCAACAATGCCATAGTCGATTGAACATGCTGTCTGAATTTTGTTGAAAACCTCCTTTTTCGAACTCCTCCTACAACGTTGGCCAGATTTTCACCAAATACAATTCAGATCATCTCCAGATGATGCCAGCAAAAACATTTTGGGTTGATATACCAAATGGTTATCGTTTAATGCATCAACAAATTTTATTGCATGATGCCAAAATGATTCTGAGGCTGTATCTGTGCAAGGCTTTGGCATTTTGACACCAAACTTTGTGTGCCGTTGTGACCCCACAATGTCCACACCCTATAAATTTGGTCAAAGTGCCAAATAATAACTTTTGAACCATGAGTTCTAGAACCTAAATTCTTTTTTCCTCTGATTCCTTGGCTCAAGATGATTCGTTTGCCTATGAGGTTGTTTTCTGTCATGAAAATGTTTCCATCATTTTGAATGATCTGAAAAACCTACTTTTTCTAACTCCTCCTAGGCCGTTTGTCCAATTTGCACCAAAATTGGCGTACGTAATCTAGAGATACGGGTGACAAAAAGTTTTTCACAGAATTTTGATAAACCCTACTGTTTTCAAATGGCGCTTCAATGAATTTGATGGCCAGCACACCAAAATGGACATGAGGATATATCTCCATAATACATTTGCCTATTCATATCAAACTTATTATTTCTTATAGGCATCATAACTTGAGGGTGCCTGCTGAGTTTCGGAACAGTGCCACCTAGTGGTCACAATATATGAAAAAAGCACATTTTTGCTGAACAGTTTGTCATAAAATCATTAAATTGGTCTTAATAGATTTATTGAGGCATACCGAGTCTATTCATATGAAAAATTCCTATGTCAGCCATTTTGGATTTAGTCATAAAATGCTATAATTTATGAACAACTTGGCGTATCGTTACGAAATGCTTTGACACCATACTCTGAAGGGACTCAAAAAAAAAAGTTGACTATTGACTCCTTTTGCCTACTGTCATGAGACTGTCCTGATAGATTCCATGAGTCATGCCGAGAACAATGATACCAATTATGTCATGATTGAGCAAACTTCCTGTTTGCCATTTTTAAATGTTTTGAAAACCTACATTTTCGAACTCCTCCTAGAACATTTGTCTGATTTGCACTAAAATTGGCCTCCATCATTTAGAGGCACTTTTGATCAAAAGCTATTTACAGAATTTTAATAAATCATACAATTTTCAAATGGTGCTTCAAGAAATTAAATGAAGAATATGCGAAATTGAACATGGGGCTGTATCTCTGCAATGCTTCCGCAACCGTTACAAAGGGATTGTGATGAAACTTGGTACCTGTCATCATAATTAGGCCCTGAGGTTACCTGCCATGTTTTGGCACACTGGCACACTGTTTTGGCACACTGCCCCCTACTGGTCAGGCTTTTTGGCTTATAACGCTTGAACATTTTCCTGCATGATAATCATCATGCCCAGATGCTACCTGAGCAGTTTCAGAACAGTGCTACATTCTGGCCAAAAATTCTAAGAAGTAGCTATTTTTAGTTATTTTTAAAATAAATGTGTGTTTTTTTTTTATTTTATTTGAAGCTTACTTTTTCTAACTCCTAATACACTGTTTATCAGACTCTAACAAAAAACATGTCACAAAGGTTCTTTTGCTGCTCATGGTGTCGATAATTATCTTGACCCCGGTATTGCTGCTTGCAGCTATACTACTTATTCTTCTTCTTCTTCTTCCACTCTTGAGTCTAGGGCAGCCTATAGAACCGCTTGTGGGAAAGTTATAAAATTTGGCACACAGATAGAGGACAGTCTGATCTTTTAATACAGCAAATGAGTCTCTAACCCAATCCCTCTAGTTCCACCAACTGTCCAAAATTACACTCACGTTTATGTTAATAACTTTTGAACCCTATGACATCATTTTCCATCATGAAATATTTTTCCACAATTTAGAAGTTTCTGAAAAACCTACTTTTTCAAACTTGTCCTAGGCTGTTTGTCTGGTTTGCATGAAAATTGGCATGCATCATCTAGAGGCACTCCCACCAAAAAAGTATTCACAGAATTTTGATAAACCATACCATTTTCGAATGGGGCTTCAATGATTCGACGGCGATTATGCAAAAATGGACATGAGAGTATTTCTCCATAAAGGGATTGTGACAAAACTTATTATGTGTTACCTGCTGCGTTTCAGAACAGCACCACCTAGTGGTCATGAGATATGAAAAAGCACAGTTTTGCTTATAACCTCTGAACAGTTTGTCATAAAATGATCAAATTGGTCTCATTAGATTCAGTACGGTCAACTGAGTCCAACGATATGAAAATTTACTGTTGGCCAAAAATTATAATGCTATTTATAAAAATACTAATAGCTATTGACTCCTTTTACCTACTGTCATGAGACTGGTCTTGTTAGATTCCGTGGTTCATGCTGAGAACAATGAGACCAAGTATGTCATGGTTGAGCAAACTTCCTGTCCGCTATTTTTAAATGTTTTGAAAACCTACTTTTTCTAGCTCCTCCTAGATTGTTTGTCTGTTTTGCACGAAAATTGGTCTGCATCATCTAGCTGCACTCACGAAAAAAAGCGATTCACAGAATTTTGATAAACCATGCCATTTTTGAATGCCCCTTCAATGAATTTGAAGAATACGCAAAATTTAACTTGAGGCTGTATCTCAGCAAGCATTTGAGGGGAAAAAAGCCAAGAACAATGGAGGAAGTTAACTGTCTTTAAGTGATTTGCAAGAAAACATAATTCGTATCTTGATTGCAAAAATTGATGAGAGAGTTGTTCAAAGTAACATGGCAGTTAAGCAAAATACTCTATAAATTGAAGGTATCAAGAAGTCACTTGACAGTTGCTATCAGGATGTAAATGACTTGAAAAAAGAAAATGCAAGCCTGAAAATCCAGTGCACTGAATAAAAAAAATTTAAAAAAAAGAATGGTAAAAAAACGAAAGAATGGTACCACAGACCATGGAATTTATGTCTGTATGGTGTTTGCGAGAAACCTGAGGAAAATATCAAGGCAATCGTGAAAAGCCTATGCACAGAAGTTCTCCCAGAGGCGCAGCACAGTTCTGTAATTGATGCCATAGATGTAGTACACAGGATTGGCAGGCTTCAGGATTTGAAGAGCAGTACCCCGAGACCAGTGTTCAGGTTCCTTTCCAGGTCTGCAAGGGACATGGTGTAGAATCCTCAAAGACTCAAAGAAGTTTTTTTTTTTTTTTTTTTTACCAACAGTCTCTGCTTTAAAGAAGATCTGACCACAGCAGACAAAGAGGCACACATAAAATTAGGGCCACTTGTGGAGAAGGCACGGAAAGAAGGAAAATTAGCACATTTTGTTGGCAATAAGACTTGATTACAAAAACAAAGAAGTTCGTGTAACCTAATGTAAGGCTATAATCTATATTCATCTGGAATAAAAGAACGCACCCATGTAGTATCACCTTATGTTGCTGTCACAAACTTGTTAAAGCAAAATGTTATTAATTGATTAAAGTTAATTGATTCTGTTGCTGTTGCTGTAGCTATACATATTGTTAAAATATAAATGCAGAATGTATTTTTGCAAAGGAAATTAACAATAGAAATGAGTGACCCTACTAGTTTACATATTGAACACTAACAAAACAAAAGGAATTGTTTTGAATTTATTCAATTTTTTTTTTTTTTTTTCAATTAATGCTATAGGTTTGTGTAATCTTTTGAAAAGGAAATATTTTTTATATTGTAAAGGGAAAGGTGTATATTTTTTTATTTTGTACAGGAAACACACCCTTGTATTGAAGATGAAAAGTTTTGGAGATGTCAATGGGGAAATGACATTTGGTTTGCCCATGGTAGCTATACTGTCAGCAAGGGTTACAATACTCAAAGGAAAATTTAAAGGCCATGTTCTTAGCCATGAGAGAGATAATTCTGGAAGATTGATAACATTTCAGATTGATAACAAGTAAGCATTGATCAGTCACACTTTTTTTTAGTGTTGCCACCAATAACAAACAACAAAATGTTATACTTTTGGTAAACATTGAATCAAAATTGATACAAATAAAGAACAAATTCTCGTCTGCTAAAATTATATGGTGAGGGGATTATAATTGTGTAAATAATGAAATATTAAATAGATGGCCACCAAAAAACAGTGCTACTTGTGAAATAAAAAATGAATGTTCACACATAGGGTTATTAGATATTTGGCATTACAAAAATTCCAAACCAAATTATGTATACATGGAGTAATAAAGATCAATCTAAACAGTCACGTATTGATTATTTCTTAATTTCAGACACACTAGAAGACTGTGTTCAGTCTGTTTCTATAGAACCGTCTGTCTTAACCAATCATAATGGCATAGCAATTAACATAAATAGATATTATTCAACCAAATTTAAACCACAATTTAAACTAGTATGAGATGCTATTAGTGAATGAAAACTTCAGAATGAAAGAAACAGAAATTATTCATACGTATTGGACTCAGGCTAAAGTAATGAATATCTAAAGTAATGAGCTTACTAAATATGAAATTAGGAATTTAGCCATTTCAATGGGGAAAGTAATTGCTTTTGATAAAAGACAAAAAGAATGTAGAATTACAAAAGAAATTATGGAGCTTTCTAGTAAAGGGAATTTAACTCCCCAAATTTACAAATTTAGAATCTATTCACGGAGGGAAAGCAAAAGGAGCATTTATAAGATCAAGGCATACATGGCTAGAACAAGGGGAAAAATAATGCTAAATATTTTTTTTAATTTAGAAAAAATGAAATTGAGAGAATGTCAACAGTAAACAAACTACTAATAAACAATACAGTGTCTGAGGATCATATGGAGATATTCCAACATGTTACTCAATTTTATAAATGTCTCGACACCTCTAATTTAGTTAACTCTGATTTGAATGCATTTTGGATAGTGTTTTGAGGGCATTACTAAAACCATTAGTAATGACTTCAAATTATTCTGTGATGAAGAAATAAAATAAAATAAAAAAAACTAGATGAAATTAAGGACTGTATTGGGTATTTATATAACTTGGCAGAGGGATAAGACACGTTTGTCCAATTTCTCCCCTTTTATTTTTGTTAGCAACCCAAATAATGGCTCTTCATTTAGGGAAAGGATATTTTAAAGGTATTACAGCTTTGGGAAAACAGTTTAAGTTGTTACAGTTTGCGGATGACACAACACTGTTTTTGAAAGATGAAAATTAAGTTCATCTTAATTTTAATTAATTAATTTTAATTAATCAGCCCTTTTTCCCTTGAAAACTATAATTTATCAGATATATGTGTTATTCCAATCAAAAACAATGTGACTTATCTTGGAGCAATTATATGTAAAGATGAGAATATGCGCAGTGATTTAAATTTTGACTCAATCATTTAAAAAACCAACAATAGATTTAATATGTGGTTACAAAGGGATTTGTTAGGGGAAGATCCTTTTGTCCAAGGCTGAAGGAATCTCCAGATCAGTTTATGTTTCCTTATCACTTGATATAACTTCTAAAATTGTTAAAAATTTAGACAAATTACTTTTTGACTTTATTTGGAAAAGGAAACCACATTATTTGAGAAGAGGTACCATGTAATTTGAAAGATAATGGAGGCCTAGAGGTAAGTTATGATACATTAAATAATGTATTCAAAAGTAATTGAATTACACAATGCTTAAAAAAGAACGATATGTGGAACACATTTCCCAACTTTGTTTAAATTAGTTGGTGGCCTTGAATTCTTGTTGAAATGTAATTATTCTATTGACAAAATTCCAGAGAAACTTGAAAGATTTCATCAAACAAGCTCTTATGGTATTGATATATTCTTAGAAGCAAAATTTTCTCCCTTGAAGATACTTTGGAAAAGCAAAGATATTTTATACAAACACAAATCTTTTTTAATGTATGGTTTGATAATAACATTGCATTAGTTAGTCGGTTAATGAACAGTGATGGAGGTTTGTTATCACACAGTATTTCTTAGCAAGTTTAAAATCCCAATTAGATCCAAAGAATTTGCAATTGTGATGGATGCTATACCTATAAAGGTATTGTTTCTTTTTAAGAATGACTGTAGTGAATCCCCTAACCTTGATTGTATAGAAAATAATTTATATTTATATTGGAAATGTTAACATCTTAAACGTGTTAAATAATTACGTTAGAAATGTAATAAATACTGTTACATATCTTCAGCAAGATTTTTTTGGTAATCAATATTTGGAGAGTTAAATTTGCGCAGGGCTAGGAGAACAGCTCATAAATTCTTTGTTAATAACAAAATAAAGTAAGTTTTATATAAAATAATGCATAGAATTTATCCTGTGAAACATGTATTGGAACATTTCAAATTGAATATTGATTCAATTCAAACAATTTTTCATTTATTTTTTCATTGCTTTTACACAAAGATGTTTTGGGCTGATCTTGAAAATTTTATTAAAAGGAAAATTAATATAGTTGTAAAACTGAGTGGGGCTGATATAATTATATATGTTAACGAGTGTGGGATAGAAAAGGGTAAAGCATATATCATTCACTTGCTAGTTTTAATGGGGAAGTTATATATATACACAAAATGAAATGGTCTTTAAGCCATTTTTTTTTCTTCATTTTATTAATGAATTTAACCCTCATCCAGCAAACATATTTAACATACAAGGACTATTGACTGGGGTCCCTGGGGACCCCAAGAATAAATTACTGCAATAAATAACCATCATAGCAAAATGTTAAATTATTTTTGCTTGAAATATTATTAGTTATGTAATTAATGTTATCTGGAAAAAAAACCTCAAACAGATTATTATTATTTTAGGAAAGTTACAGTTAATTTGCATATTGTGTAAAATCAAAAATAGATACTTTTCTTTAATACAAATTGCACCTTTTATACCAAGTATAATCCACATTAGTACTTAAAAGCTTATTTACCATCCTTTGATTCTGGTATCATTTAGTTTTCAGTAATTTCAAGTAAACATTATTTGTGTTAGATTTATATGCTGAAACAACCAGGGTCATTTTGACCCCAATATAAAATAATTGAAGTAAACCCATAGTCATTCAAACTTCAACATTTTTTAAAAATCTTATTTGTCTTTCAATACAAAAGTAGATAGAGACCTTGGTCTCAGTATGACCCCCTATCAAAATAAATGTTGAATAAATGTAATTCAAATTGAGATTTTTCAGTTTGTACTTAATGTAAAATGAATGGTATTTACATTGAACTATCAACACCACACGCTACAGGCAGTTATAGCACACGATTTGGCTCGTGCTATGCTCAGGGCATACTGGCATGTGACAAGAGGAGCAAACATTTGCTATCTTCCTTTCTGTGTTTTGGGAGCAATGGCTAAACCTTTTTCAAGTAGATTTTCCAGCCGACTGTTGGACAGCCACAGCAGCAGGTGGAGTTTTCCTCACTCCCATTAATGGTCATTGCTGCTCGAATTGTGGCTTGGAGCATGGCAGTATCAGCTCTCCTCTTCATGTGTGGTATGACCAGGGCATGCCCCATCTGTCTCGGGTAGATCTGGAGATGTCGGCCACATTCTGAAAACATCCAACTTGGGAAGTTCCTCATCCAGATGATGAAGGCATCTGTGTCTGCTGCATCTGTGTCTGTCTCCTTCAAAATGACTGACAGAATGCCCCTATCCCCTCTGATAGTTTGTGATACTTTAAATTAAGATTTATGGGAAACATGAAATCAATAAATAGGTCCATTTATTAAAACTGCATAGGCAATGAGTGATTTTGGTATTTTTAAAAAGCACTAATTAAAACAGAAACTGAAAACAATTATATGAAATCATTAGGAACAAACTGATTGACAAAGCCATGCAAAACTGGAATTATAGAACAAAGCACCTGTGAGATATGAAAAAAAAGTACACCTCAGGGGTCTGCGGGTACCCCAGTCGGTAGGATGAGGGTTAAACAGTACTGCAATACTTTGTATAAATGTAAAAACAAAAAGGCTTCCAGGGCTTGTAATATTATCTACAAATTCAAAGTTGCTAGATAAACGGCACCTTATCCTTTTTATTTGTTTTGTTTTGTTATTTAATACTCTGGCAATTTAATTTTATTTTTATTTGTTTACTTTTTCTG
>JANDJT010000092.1:481772-494354 GCA_024331685.1 Stegophilus panzeri | reverse complement strand
ATAAAAATATGTTGTCCCTAAAATCAATGAATAATCGTGATAAATAATCGAGATCTCAATATTGATCAAAATAATCGAGATTATCATTTTGGCCATAATCGTGCAGCCCTATCCGTAATTCTCAAACAAAAGATCAGTATAATGGAAGACTTAACACAATATGCAAGGGAAGCTCGAAATAAACTGTGGCCACTTGTGAATCAAGCTAGACTTGAAGGTAAATGTGCAGGGTTTCAGGGTTCAGCTGCCATCATTGATGGGAAGAAAATCACAGTGGCTTTTAAGTGACTCTTTAGTGGTAAAGTAATACAGAGGTTTGTCATGCTCATGGGTCTTGTTTCTTGTTAGGGTTCCAACCAAGACTAGTGAAATGTAAAGCTGGTTCATATTACAGTGAGGAGGTCTGGACAAGTGTTGCACTTACATTTTTTCTCTCTTAATCTTATCTTAATCCGTAAAGAAAGTTCTAATTTTACTTACTAAAAAATAGATTTTGGTTATACGTTCTTGTTTGTTGGTTTATGTCAATTAAGTTGGCCTGTTTTTCACTCAGTGTTAGGGGAATTCAAAACTTATCCAAACACAAAGCTTTATTTCTTTTTTGTAAATCAAACTGCAATGTCTGTTTTTTGCAAGAAACGCATTCAAACTTGAAAGACAAAACTTTTTGGTCCAATCAGTCTGGGAGTAAAATTATCTATTGTCATGGTTGCAATAATTCTGCTGGGGTTATGATTTTATTTAATCAACACTTAATAACACTGTACTTGAATCACATTGTTCAAATGAAGGCAGATGGTTAATCATTGTTATGCAGTTTGGGGAAAGCACTATTATTCTAGCCAATGTCTATGGCTTTAACATAGCCCATCTTAATACTTGTATTTACAGATTTAACTTCTAAATTAATATCTTTAAAGATAAAATCTCCATCTACATAATTAATTTTGGGTGGGGACTTTAATGAGGCTCCTGATTTGTTATGACATATTTCCTCCTAAATATGGTACTACCACTTCTAATAAAATAATTAGCGATATATGTTCCAATCTTTCATTGGTATATATCTAAAGATCTTTATACAATGACATTCCTTTACTTGGTTTAAATCTGACTTGACACAAAAATCTTGTATTGATTTTTGGTTAATATCTGATAATCTGATTTCTTTTTTTAAATCATGTATTATTTCCACTGCACCATTAATTGACCACGCAGGTACTGAGTTAGAAATTTCTGACCTTACTTGTAGCTCCTTAAGGAAGCCAGGGTATTGGAAATTAAATACCTCTCTGTTACAGAACACTAATTATTGTTTGGGTATTAAAGGCATAACTGATTCTATGATTAGATTAGAACAACTCTAAGGGCCCTGGTCAGACAGGGGGCCCAGCAGACCACATACTTTCCTGTATGATTTTGGTATGTAAATGGCCTCTTTGCCCAATAATCTATTAAGAAGCATGCTATAATGAATGCCCTCAGACTGTGCCAAGTACATGTGTACCCCATAAGACATTTGTGGATTATTAAGAAACGCGGCACTTCACAGTTGTGAGTTGTTACATGTATCAGGTAGATGGCAAGAGATGATGCAGACAAAATCGGGATACCAAAAGAGGAAAGAAAAACCTGAAAAAAAGGAGAGAGCAAGATGGGGAAGACAGCTAGTCACCCAGTTTTTCAAAAAATAAGGTGCACATGTTCCCTGTTTTCTGCTATGATTCTGAAGTTAGCCCATATGAATCTGTTATAATTAACATAAAATAGAAATTCTATCAGTTACTCACCCCGATGTTTATCCTTGGAAGTTATAACGTATGTTTTTCCATGCAATCGAGCAATAGTAATGGAGCATTGAGATTCAAAAAGGATGGAAAAGCACCAAACAACAATAAAACTAGTCCGGTGTTGGATATATTCAAGCTTTCCGAAGCCTTGCAACAGCTTTCTGTGAGGAATCGATCAAAATTTAATGTAATCATATAAATCTGCTTTAAGTATCCCAAGTAAGTTTATGAGAGAAGTGTTGCAATGATGTCTGAATCGTTTGTTTGAGTCGGTTCATTTCAATGAATTGGAGAATCCCGTTGATAAAACCAGTCTGAATGATTCATTCATGAATAGAATCGATTTGATTCTCAAGTTCAACTCACTGATTCAGTGATCCTGATTCAAAGGGATTTCTAGACTTGTATATCCTGCATTATCCCTTTATGTAGACTCTGTCACAATTTACCCTCACGCTAAGCGCTGGACCACGCATCGTGCTCCGAAAAGCAAGCACACGCTTCCGGGTTTTCAGTGACATTGACTTTGTTTACTTCCTACACGTGCATCTGTTATGGTTTATGTCCTGTCTCCGCCCCTGTGTCGTCATTGGCTGTTTCCCATATGTGTCATCATTAGTCTCGGCTGTTTTGTGTTCACCCTTGATTACGTTTGTCATTTAAACCCCTTGTGTCTCTTTGTACTTCGCGAAGTATTACGTGAGTTTTCCGTGTACCAAGCCGTTGTTTATCATGTTTTGTGGCATAGCTTTGATCTGGTTCTTGCCCTCGTTCTTCAAGTCTGTTTTGCCTTGTTTATGCCCGTTTGTCAATCGCCTGACCTATTGCCTGTTTATGACCACGTCTCTGTTTCACGATTTGGATTTGTCTGCATGTCTCTTGTATAATAAAGCACTTGTGTGCATTTGCATCCATTTTAACCTTCATTACAGCCCACATTATTTTCAGAAATGTGACAGACACATATGTATGTGCTGCAATTGACAATTTTATTTACATTTATCTGGAGAGGCAAGACAGAGTATGTTAAAAGGAAAACAATAATTAGAAGAGTATCAGAAGGATGATTAAACGCTTTAGATTTTAACATTAATAATAATATCTTTAAAATTAACTGGGTTCTTGGTGAGAATAATTTTTCATCATTCTTTAGCCCCAATCTAATCTTTAAAAATGTGGTGGTCTTCATTTTTTACTTACCTGTGATTGTAAATGCACTAAACTCCTAATTAAGTTGTCTAACTTTCACAAAAAATGTGTGGAAAGTGCTTTAGATGCGTGGAAATGAGTCTACAAACACATTTTTTTCTCTTATTCCTGTGTTATTTGGAATAATCAACATATATTATTCAAAAACGACTATTTTTTGGAGTGATTGGTTTAACAAAGGTTTAATTTTTGTTACAGAATTAATAAATCATTCAGGTAACCTATACACTCAATTCCAATTTAATATCCAATGGATATGTATATGAATATATATATACACACCTTTATATAAAATTTATTTTAAAGTATTTATGCATTATTTTTATGGATGCATAAAAAGCACCCAATTACAGTCCTACATTAATAATATATATTCTGGTGTGTGTGTGTGTGTACTGGGTTCTTTTCTGTTTTGGACAAACAGTTGTGTAAAGTTTTAGTCTGAAGTTTATATTTGTAACACTCAGTTTGTGGATTTTATTAAAATAAAAAAAAGGTACTGAAAGCTTGCCCCGCCCCCCATCCGATTAATCGATTAATTGAAAAAATAATCAGCCAACTAATCGATTATGTTGCAGCCCTAGTTAAGACTATTACAAATAATTAAAATGCAGCCTTGCTCTAGTAGTAACACTAGATTCCCCTATAGGCTTCAGCCTAATGATGGGGGATAAGACGTGGTAATGTGACCAGCTGTCTAGATTTGGAATTAACATTTTCAGAAAAAGAAAAAAAAAAAGAGAAAAGGATTAATTATTGATCAACTGAGAAAGTTCACTGATCATTTCCACATGGTGTAATGTAATGTAATGCGTGTTGAAATACCCAGGAAACTAGTGTTGACTGATAGCACTTCTGAAAGTTGCATTTGTGAGAAAATCAATGCCAACACATTTGTGAGAAAATCAATCCAGGAAAAAAATGTCACGTTTCTATCAAACACAACAGAGGTATGCATTTGTTGGGTTTTTTATCTGCTCAAAGATTTGTAGAATGGATTATATTTATTCGTGAAATATGATGTAGGCTCATATTTTTATATATATTTGTGAAACACAAGACATTGATTTGTTACACCTCTGTGTTTTATCTCAAATTGCCAATCATTTTCTGTTTTTTTGAGAGTTGAGTTTTCCTTTGCAAAGCAGATTGTATTTGTTTGCGAAATGGTAGATTTATTTGTTTAGTTTTGACACAAATTTATCTCCATACACAAACACTACATAATCAGGCTGTACAGGTTTTCCTATTAAGGTGTATTCACATATACAGTGACTTGCAGTGACAAAGCAACTAGTGACCATTCATTTTCAATGCGAATTGGCGACATTTGGCGACTTGTGGACGTGTCCAGCAACATTGAAAGTTGAGTTTTGAAAGTTTAACTTCATACAAATTTGGAGCGACTTGGTGCAGCAACTACCAATGGGAGTGAAGACAGTAGAGCACACATTATCCGTAGCCACCCGTGCTCACTAATAGAAGCAGCGCCATTGCGGCAGTAGCCAATTAGCTTAGGGTTTAAAGCAAAAAATAAAAATAAAAAATAATAGTGAAACACCCTCACTTTTTGTTGCAATCAAGCAAAATAATAGTACTAATAAACGGTGTTCTACCCCTGCTCTTTACGAGAAGTGTCCTGGAATTTTTAATGACCACAGAGAGTCAGGACCTCGGTTTAATGTCTTCCGAAAGATGGTGCTGTTTTTATTTATTTAAATTTTTTTTACAGTATAGTGTCCCTGTCACATTACTGGGGCCTTGGTATACACACGGACCACATGGTGAGCACCCCCTGCTGGCCTCCCTAATACCACTTCCACCACTGTTCACAGTAAACTTATCAATGTCCTCTTATGTACCAACAGGACCTGCACACACGTTATCCTTATAAGTGGCGAGGAACACCCAGGGATCTATGAGCCTACAACAGCTCCCACCATGCTTCCTCACATGCTCCTTCCAGACAGGTCATGAGTTGTTTATACTTGTATGTGTTATCAAGGCTAATACAATAAAATCTATATGTGTATGTGATAAGGTGATACGAGAAGAGGCCCCTTAAGGGCTGCTTGATTGTGAATTTTCTCCTTTCTCGAGTTACCTGTTTCTGGTCAGATACCATTTTTGTCTACCGCCGTGAATCCACTGGGGTTGAGAGTCAGTTAGTTTGGCCATGTGAGCAATGGCTTTCACCGTTGTGTGAGCTCCAAAGGCGACTTTTTCAACCTTCCTGGGGGTTGAGGCTTTTCTAGTACTGTATCACATGGGGGAAAGGGGATAAGGATTCTCTGCAGGTAAGTGGAGAGAAGCAGAGACATTACCATGCACATTATTCAATTACCGCTTAAGTATAATAGCCGACAATCAAATCCAGGTCTCCTGTAAAAGAAACACCAGGGTTAGCTTTAGTCCATGGGGTTGGAACTGGTCTGCCCATTATGATTTCAAAAGGAGATAATTGAGACTCAGCTTGTGCAGTTACACGAGTTAGAGAGCCTGATGGTAGCGGAGTCAGCTGTACTTCTTGAATAATTGTCAGTTTGAGTGGTATCACTAATTTAGACTGACGACTTCCACCCATGTCTAATTATTTACATAGAGAACAAATAACATAAAAAGGACATCATACAACAAAGACAACACACAACAAAGACAGCAGGAAGGTGCAGCATGGCGGTAAAGTATGTTCAAACAGCAAGAGGAACAGAGAAAAAAAGAAAAACAATATAGCGCACAACTCAGACGGACTCAGGTTATCTATCCTCTTATTTCAAAATTCTTTGAAAATAGGATAATTCTATGATGCAGAGAGAAACACTACGCAGTGGCCGGAGCCAAAAAGTAACATTTACAATAATGCTGAGAGAAAAAAAGATTCAACTAACAGTTACTTAATAATAAGTTTATTTTATATAGCGCCTTTCTCAGACCCACGGTCACTTTACATAGTATATACACACATGTACACGTTTATACCAATAAACACAAACATCCATGCAAGTAAACATATATACTCAAATACCCATACATATACATACAAACGCAAGTACATTACACAAATACAAACACGTACAAAATATAGACATATAACGGAGTAGAACAGGGAAACTACTGAGAGCTGGCAGTGTGATAATGTAGTGTAAATAGGTGCATCCTAAGTTTAGATTTAAGCAATGATGGAGTTGAACATTCACAGAGGTATTGAGGCAAGGCGTTCCAGAGCTCGGGAGCAGCAGCACTAAAAGAACGGTCACCCAGAGAAGACATGTATATGCGGGGAACAGAGAGAAGACCAGTATCAGAGGAACGGAGAGAGCGAGATGGTAGGTAGGGAAAGAGAAATTCAGAAAGATAGACAGGAGTAAGACCGTGCAGTGCTTTATATGTTAACATGAAGAGTTTAAAGTGAATGCGGGCAGAAATGGGAAGCCAATGCAATTGGTACAGAACTGGGGTTATGTGAGCAGATTTTTTAGTGTGATTCAGTAACCGGGCTTCTGAGTTTTGCACATACTGTAGCTTATTTAGGGAAAGTGATGAAAGAACAGAAAATTGTAGCAATCTAAACGTGAGGTAATGAACGCATGGACCAGGGTTTCAGCAACACAAAAGCTAAGGGAAGAACAGAGGCGAGCAATATTATGGAGGTGAAAGAAGGCAGTTTTGGTTACAGATGAAATATAAAAACTAAAGTTAAGTGATGAGTCCATGATAATGCCAAGGTTGCGAACAGTGTCAGACGGAAATATGTCAGTACCATCAATGAACAGACAGAGCTCATTTACAAGAGCAGCCATTGTTCCGTGATGAGGATTTAGGTCTTTGCACTGTTACATTTTAGAAAGTTAACTGACATCCAGTGTTTAATATCGCCAAGGCAGTTTATTAGGGAAGAGGGAGGAAGTGGAATAGAGGGTTTGGAGCTGAGATAGATCTGGGTGTCATCTGCATAAATATGAAATTGTATGCTACGGTGACGAATAATGGAGCCGAGTGGAAGAATATAGATAATAAATAAGAGTGGACCTAGAATGGAACCTTGGGGAACTCCCTGAGAGACAGTAACAGTGCAAGATTTGAATTTGCCAATCGAGATTAAATGTTGTCTATTTGTGAGATATGATGTAAACCAGGCCAAAGCTGCATCACAAATGCCTAATTGAGACTGAAGACGGGAGAGCAGTATAGTGTGATCAACAGTATCAAAAGCGGTGGTCAGGTCCATTAGTACAAGAATGCTAATGGAACCAGAGTCAGCTGAAAAAAGTAGATCATTAACTACCCTAAGGAGGGCAGTTTCTGTACTGTGTTGAGACCGGAGGCCAGATTGGAAAGGTTCATATAGACTATTGCAGGATAGATGAGATTGAAGTTGTGATGTGACAACTTTCTCCAAGAGCTTAGATAGAAATGGAAGGTTGGAAATGGGTCTGTAATTATTAAGGACTTTTGGGTCCAAGAGGGTTTTTTGAAGATGGTAGTAATTGTGGCAGTTTTAAAGGAGATGGGAACAGAACCTGTGACCAGAGAAGTGTTTATGATATTAGAAATAGGAGCTGAGAGAGTGAGTAAACATGCCTTTAGAAGTGGAGTAGGAGCAGGGTCAAGAGAGCAAGTAGAGGTGTTTGATTTAGCAAAAAGGTCTCTTAGATCTGAAGGATCAGTTGGGGTGAAACAATGAAGAGGACTAAGATGAGGGACGGAGGAGCAGGTAGGTTGACTCTCAGTTGAGGGATGAGGAGAAAGTTGTTCATAAATGTTATCAATTTTATTCAGAAAGAAGTTAAGAAAATCATTGCAAAGTGTAACTGAGCCTGTAAGAGTGGAGGAAGGTGGCCGAAGGTTTTATTTACAATTTTGATGAGGCATTTTGGTTTACTACTGCCTGCATTAATGACAGAAGCTGATTTGGTGGTGTTACGTGCATCTCTGTACTGTTTCATGTGTTTGGTGTATGTTAGGGAGTGAACAGTGAGTCCGGTTTTCTTGTGAAGACGCCGCCCCAGTTTTAACTGGTTGATTCTTCTCAGTGTGGAGGTGGTCAGCCATGGGTAGAGGTTGTAGAAGACTGCTGTCAGGATGCCATGCCGTTCCGCTGGGATTTTTGATTCTATAAATAGTCCAAATTGAGGGGATGTGACCGATAATGTTGGCAGGCCTGTGTGAGGTGTGTATGTAACAAGAGCAACGGTGGATGTAGCAATGATGTGATATACTTCCAATTGCTTCCATAGAACACCATGGAATATTTATGCAACGCATGTAATACAATTGGGATACATGAGATATCTACTTCAAGGCAGAGCAAACAAATTAAAATTATTCTTACCTCTCAGTAGATATCCCAGAATGAGCCCTCAGAAAACTGTAAGGATTTGAAAAATGGTGAATCTCCGGATTGTGATATTAGGAAAAGAGAGAGAGAACATACACAAGAAAGAAGGCACCCTCGCCCCACCGAACACTTCCCACGCGAAGGCCTTGGGAGAGTTTGCCAAATGACACACAGACAAAACAAAGTTCAATGGCAAGATCTCTCATTTATTCCAAGAAAGGCAGAGTATATAACATGCTTGACACACAACAGATACAACAGATGGGTTAACTACTGATTGGCTAGGTGGCATATTTGCATGAAACTGGAAGGTATGTAAATGCGTGCAAAAGGTATTCGAGGAGACAAAGTGGCAAGGGGCTTCATCCGTCCGCACTTCATAGTACAGAGACTGGGGACTTGCAGCAATAAAATCACTGTATGTGTGAATGTACCTTTAGACAGTGAGTGTATATTTCCTGACTATGTGTATTCAAGACCCCTAATGGTAGAAAAGTGTCATATCATGTAAACTGACTATGCAGAACTTCTATACTGTATATTACATACTTTCCTATCATATCAGCATAATTGAGAGAGTAATTATTGATTTCAGTGCTCATAAGATGCAGACAGATGACACTGTATGTATTTATTAGACAAACTACTCATAAAAGTGCCAAATAAACCATTTTGCTTTGTTCTACTTCATGCAACAGTATCTTAATTTCATCTTACTTTTTAGCATGTTCTATATCGCTTGAAACAAGCAGCACAGTGAGCAGGCTACTGTGCTTTTTCAATGGAATGGTTTACCATATATGGCAATTTGAGGGCTTTTTTATGTAAAAAAAGAAAGTGGGATTTATCAATGGCTACTGCCAGCTGTGCGTATGCACGACTGATAAATACAAATTTTCTTGTTCATAAAGATGGGTCTTACACACAAATATTGTACTTTGAACATGTTGACGTTTGCAGTTTTATACCAGTTCAGACTTCCACAGCATGGTATAATTTTAATTTCACAGTGTTACACATACACTGTGTAACACTGTGAGATTAAAATTATACCATGCTGTGGCAGTCTGAACAGTCACAAAGTGTTTAAATAGCAGGGATTAGCAAAATGTTGTCATGAAAGAATAAGTCCAACTCTCAATATTTACTGCTAGAAACATAAAAAAATTACCTGGTGACTGAAAACTTTCACACACACACACGATATTTAAAAATATTAGGCTATATGTATATCATATAAAGGATAAAAAAAAAAATAGATGTAAAAACACAGATTTCCAAGTGTACTAAATAATAAATCATAGTTGGACCACTTAACTCATACCATGCTGATGATAATTATATTTGTTTAAAGATATTTCTAATCTAGTTATTGATTACAAGGATATCATGTTCGTAACATGCAAGAAATTAATTTTGTAGTGTTTGAAATGTAAGAGCATGTAATTTAAAACCAACTATGTAGCACACAAATGATTGGTTGAGTTTATCCAATAATATCTATCTATCTATACTATATGGCCAAAAGTATGTGGACACCCCTCGTAATTATTGAGCTCAGGTGTTTTAGCCACACTCCATTGCTAACAGGTACATAAAATCATGCATCTCCATAGACAAACACTGGCAGTAGAATGGGTCATACTGAAGATCTCAATGCTAGATCTGCTCCAGTCAACTGTAAGTTGTTACAGTTCTCACAGAGCAGCACTGCTGTGTGTAGCACGTAAAAATATTCTGTTGCATCACTCACTATAGAGTTCCAAACTGTCTCTGAACGCAACATCAGCACTGTGCATCTGGAGCTTCATGAAATGGGTTTCTATGGCCGAGCAGCTGCACATAAGCCTATGATCACTACGCGCAATGCCAAGCATCGATTATAGCAGTGGAAACATGTTCTCTGGGGTGATGGATCATGCTTCACTATCTGGGAATCTGATCGACAAATGTGGGTTTGGCAGATGCCAGGAGAACGCTACCGACTGGAATGCATTGTGCCAACAATTAGGTTTATAATGTATAGAGGTATAATGGTCTGGGGTTGTTTTTCAGGGTTTGAACTAGGCCCCATAGTTCCAGTGAAGGGTAATGTCACATCCAGCATTCATTTGCTTAGCAGTAATTAGTACTGCATGCTTCCAACTTTGTGGCAAGAGTTTGGAAATGCCTGGGAAACTGTTCAGCATGATAATGACCATGTGAACAATGCAAAGTCCATAAAAGACATGGTTTAACAAGTTGACAACTTTGACAAGTGACTTCAACCGACCTATGATGTAAACTGGAATGTCAATTGCAAACCGGCTTTCATAATATAATAATTGTCCACCATCAGGCACTGATAATATGGTGGACAATTATCAGTGCCTGACCTCACAAATGCTCTTTTGACTAAATGGGCACAGATTCCCATAGACACACTCCAAGATCTTGTAGAAAGTCTTCCCAGAAGAGTGTAGTCTGTAATCGCCGCATGGGGGGGACCAACTCCATATGACTGCCCATGGTTTCAGAAAAGGATGTCCCCTTACTTTTAACCATATAATTTATCTATCTATCTATTTATCTATCTATCTATCAATCAATCTCTAGTAAAAAAAAAAAAAAAAAATTAATCAAGTGTGATCCAATTCCTGCTTTGTGTTTATATTCTTCACATCATTTTATATGGAGTATCTGTGAGCAAATTCAGACACAGTACATCATTTAAATTTGTTTTGGTGGGACTGACTAAAAATTAGAAACATAATTTGTCTTTAATTGTATTGCTCATCACATTGCAATCATTATGACTACTTGTTCTATAATCAGTACAAGCATTTGAATGATTAATGATTGATGTAGTGACTCTCCGCTGGTACCACTCATTAGCAAGCTATCATGAAATCATTCTGAAAATACTCTTCTAATCCATCATAGCAAAATTTCAATAAATAATTTGTAGTTTCCTCTTCCAACAACTTTCTTCTACCAACAAAGTAATACTAAGTATTCGATACATTAATGCATGTTTTTAAATAACAAAAAACATATAAACAGTTATAATAACCTTGATATGTGTATTGATCGATGTATCATCTGTAGTACATAACTATCCAACTATATATATAGTAGTGTGTTTTATAGAATTCATAAAAATGAATGGATTTGATAATGAATTTATTTTATTTGAACAATAGGATGTGCCATTTATTATGCTATTTTGTTGTCAAACTAAGCAAGATCATGTATATTAAATAAATGTTCACTCCAAGTTAAAGAATTTTTTTTTGTTTTAAGCATAAACAGCAAACTACCCCTTATGAATCCTAAAAGCAATAAGATGTGATAAAGTGTAATATTTAATTGTTGTTTTTTGTGCTATGGAGAATTTCACCCACATACCCTTTAGTAAACAAGTGGGAATTTATGTGGTTTTATTATTATTGTTTTTCTCCCCCCTCCCAAAAAAATCTAAAAAAGTAAAAAAAAATGGATATAAAGTCCAGCTGCTTAAAATGTCAAGGCAATAAGAGCTGTGACTAATACATTTGGTGTCACCAGTGCTTTTCTGACAAATGTTGTCTTCATTTAATTGTTCATAAAAATAGCCACACCTAGACAAACCTATTGCAGTTTTTTTATTTTATTTTAATTTAATAGATATAACAATATTTGATAAAAGGTATAAATATGTGCTGAAACCTCAATATTTTTTACTCAGTATTTGTTTTAATGTTTTTGTTGGTGTACATATGACTCTTGGGCAGGACTAGAATGACAGAACTTATAAAAGATCTAATGATGAAATTTAATATTTGATTTTTTTAAAATGTGGTTTAGTGCACTATTATTGATACCACAGCAAAGTAAAGGATTAACAGTTCCAGGATTTGGATTCAAGACATTCTGAAAGCAACACAAACAACTATTATGACATAAATTACATTAACAAAAGTCAATATAATTTTCTCACATTGTGCATAAATTTTTAGATTAAAAAAGAATATATTCTTTAAGTGTTTTTATTGTTATTTCAGTCATATACAGGGATGTATAATATATACAGGGATGTACAGTATATACAGTGATGTACAGTATATACTGGGATCTATGTAAAGTACACAGTATTTAGTACTCTGGGAATTACAGAGGCACACAAGAGGAAAGCCATCTGTACAGCTTCTGAGGCTGCTGAGAGAGCCTCACTATGGCTGTGGATCAAGCAGGACAAGCAGTAGACAAGCTTCTTAGACACAGGCT
>JANDJT010000092.1:400410-411369 GCA_024331685.1 Stegophilus panzeri | reverse complement strand
AATAAAAGCACATCACCTGTTTAGATTATATCTATGATTAAGTTCACATTCAATTAAGAAATGAAGCTCATGTTAAGACTATTTCTTCCACAGATGTCTTCAGAAGAAATTGATGACCAATTCCCTGTGTGTGTGTGTGTGTGTGTGTGTGTGTGTGTGTGTGTGTGTGTGTGTGTTATATTTTTGGTTAGATGTGTACAGAAATTCATTATTAATCATTTACTTATTTTTCACCAGCCTTATGTATGTATGTATGTGTGTTTATGTATGTGTGTGTGTGTGTGTGTGTGTGTGTGTGTGTGTGTGTGTGTGTCTGAAATGCACCGGAAAAACTATAGGAAAAAAACATGCAACTATAATTATCATTAACCTTTTTGACCTAGGCCTAACTCATGAGTGTTTGACAATCTATGTGAAAGGAAAGAACTTGTGTGTGTATGTGTGTGTGTGTGTGTGTGTGTGTGTGTGTGTGTGTGTGGAATGCATCAGAACCAGATTTAACATAATTATATTTGATGATGACATGCCACCATAATTATAATTGATGATGATGACCCTTTAACCTGTCAAGATCATTATATTTAATGATGATGACCTTTGACCTAGACCTGTCACATCCAATTAGTGATTTTTGGTAGCATACGAAATATACAAAGTAAATCTCTCTCTTAGAGTGAAAAGAAGAGCTGAAGGAAAATGTTTTCTCATGTATTACTTCTTCAAGCATGTGCATACAAAAGAGAGTTGGCATATGCCAACTTACTTTCAAAATCTTAGCGAGTTTCCATTACCATATTTAAGTTTAAGTTAATTTTCCTAGTAGTGCACAAATTGAATGATTTACAAAGGGCACAAAGAACAACGTTTTCTCTTATAAATTATCAGTGGTTTTATATATTTAATCCATGCTTAGTTTTACACACAAACACACATTTATTAACAAACTTGAGTTAACTGACACACAAGTGGCACTGGCATCTGTGTTTGGGGGAAGAACAAATCCCCTGAAAAAGCCAGTCAATGAATTCTGCCCTCTGCAATCTGTTGAAAATTCAGACTCTACACTGGCACAAAAAGGTACATATTAAATGATATATATTACCACCTTCACCATGATCCTAACAGACAAGACAAGACATGCTGAGGGCAAGAAAACAGAACATGCAGTGGGGATTGGTGTACACTCCTCCAGGCCAAATGCAAGGAAATTGCTACATCCAAAATAAAACATCCAAGAATGTAAAAACAAAAAGCTATTTTTGTTGTAAGTGAGTACTGGATTGGAAACTGCTTTACAACCAACATTAGGAGGGGATTTGGAAAGCTCCCGTTTGTGTATATAATGTTTTGCAAAAAGCTTATTGAAGTTAATGACAAACTCTCAAGCCTTACTGACTTTACTTTTCACTGATACAGTAGTTCATATGCTGCATTTAAGAAGATGAATCCAGAGAAATGTTTCCAAAAGAAACCTTACAAGGTTATATTAGTAAAACATATACACAAGAGAGTCACCCCCGATGTTGTAGAATATACACATCAGTGATGTCTATAAATACAGTCCCTAATCTAATTTATAAAATCTTGCAATGCTTGGGTCACTCTCTGGTTTTAAATGCATATGTATATATATATTTACCACCCCATTTATTTAGGCTCCATAGATTGTCTAGGAATTAAAACCTAAATGTGTTTTTCAAAAAATTAATAAAAAAAAATACAAAGTACCATGTCAAGGAAAGCATTTGTAAAAATGTTTGGATGGTTTATTTTGATATAAAATAGTATGGTATGCATTTTTCTGACTTCATTACATAAATATATTAATATTAATACAAATATTTAAACAAACATTTGCTTGTGTTCTGTAGAATTCTATTAAAGTTTATCCATGAAATGAGTGTGTGCTTGTATTAACCAGTAGTGGGATCTTAACTGTGGTTCACATTTCAGAGTGTGTAAAATTCTCCTTTGAGGATCAACTATGCATTATTTAATGACTCCAGGCCATCCACTATGAAATGTTCCTTCTCCTTAAGGACTTTATAGAATTCTGCTTTCACAACTCTTCCTCCTGAGTGGAGAAAGCTGTACAATATCCTCATTTTCTCCTGTGGTGTTGTTGCCTTTATGATAATATTGTACATTTCAGCATCGATGATTTTCTTGGTTAAAGAGTGTCTGCTATTTGCTCTACCATCGAAACTCTCTGTATGAGCACGTCTCTGTGTTTATCTACAAATTCAGCATCTAATATAGAGATAAACATTAAATTATAACAATGTACACTGCAGGGCTCTTTCAACAGAATTCATCCCAACTTTATCATAAGTACATTTATTTTTGACAAATCAAAATAATTAAAAAATCAATAAGTTTCATACAAATGCCATTATCTTGAATTGGAAATTGTTTCTATTCCAAACAATATTTTACACACACAAAAAAAAGTAAATTAAACTATTATTAAGTGTTTAAAAATATATGATACGTAACATGGTCGTAGGGCGAGAACTTCTTTCATGTTTTTCCATTTGATAAACAGTGGTCAATGAAGCAAAAAATAAATCTAATGTTGCAATGCACATTTTATAAGGTTAAAATAAATAAAATAAATGATGATAAATTTCAGTCAGAAAGTCTTACTTGTATCCATTTCGACTGGAACTGCTTCTGTACTATCAGCTGAGGTAATAAGACAGAAAACAAGATTCAGTACTATGATAGTATAATGTGGTCTTCATTAATATTATAGTAAAATCAACCCAGAACTACATGTATATGAACATCCCAGGAGTTATTAATCAGTGGTGTAGAGGAGTGTGAACTTTGAAGGCTTGGAGGGGTATTGTTCTGGGTTTGCTTTGACAAGCTGAAAGCTATGCCAATGCTTTCTGTCAAATTAGAATACAAAACTGAACCATTGGCTACCTGTAAGAAAGATCTGACGAGGCTCTCATGCCTCCTGGCCAGTTTCATCCAAAAGACCCAATGTGAGGTCTTCAGCCCCGGTATTAAGGATCACCTCAAATGTGGGGTGAGAGTTAGGGCCATAATCAAAGCCAAATGTCTCAACCTAAGAAAACCAAAGATAGCTGAATACACTATTGCAATGTGTGAAGCAATCTTATTTTTTCAAAAATGAAACTGTGGTTTACCTTTGGCTGAGAAGAATAAGACTTACAGAGTGGTCTGTATTTTTTACCAGGGGTCAGTTGACATATGGAGCTGCACTGAATGTACGTGTTGCACTGATTTCGTTTCTGCACCTCCATGGTCAAGTGAAGAATATTCAAGGAAAGTATTTAAGTGACTTTTTTAACTTAACCAAAATTTTACTGCATATCTGAAAAAATATCCCATAACTGATAGTTTGGTAGAAATTGTGTTCATCACAAGAAAAGACATTGTCTGAAACTTCAGCTGATTAATGTAGATTAGTAGATTACCTCTTCAACTGGCACGTTTCCTGGCAACAAGTGAATGTGCAGTTTTCTCCTCCTTTGGTTTCCAATCATTTCTTTGTAGAAGAGAAGGACTTGGCCCCGATGGGTTTTTCACAGAAGATCCAGTTTTTTAACAAGCCAAAGAGGGAGAGACCTTGGACTTCGAAAATCACGTGTGTATTTGTTACTTTCAGGGGCTGAATGATCTCCACATTATCCTCACTTAAATGTGCCACAGCCAGTTCATCCTGATTTTTATCTGGATCATAATCAATGCTGCAAGGAACTGAGAAGGAAGAGACAAAATTCAGCAGACATACCCAAGTTATTATTGGCAAGTTATTTTTCCAATTATTATGGTAAATAGTGTCATTAAATACACCAATGAGCAAAAATATTATGACCACTGACAGACAAAGTAAATAGTGTTGAATATCTTGTAACAATGGCGCATGCCAAGGTCTGGGATATATTAGACGATAAGCAAACATTCAGTTCTTGTGGTCAATGTGCTGAATGCAAGAGAAATGGTAATGTGTAAAGGCTTGAGAGACTACAAATGAAACAAAAACATTATACTTGGTCATTTATTTATTAAGGAAAATGATCCAATATTACATATCTGTGATTGTCAAAAGTATGTCAACTTTTGCTTTCAGTATCTTGTGTGACCCCCCTTGTGCAGCAATAACTGCAACTAAACATTTCCGCTAACTGTTGATCAGTCCTGCACATTGGTTTGGAGGATTTTTAGCCAATTACTCAGTATAGAACAGCGTCAACTCTGGAATGTTGGTGGGTTTCCTCACAAGATCTGCTTGCATCAGGTCCTTCCAAAACATTTCCATTACATTAAGGTCAGGACTTTGACTTGGCCATTCCAAAACTTTAATCTTCTTTAACCATTCTTTGGTAGAATCACTTGTGTGCTTAGGGTCCACTGACAGGTGACGTGAATAACATTGATTATCTTGTTACATTGCACTGTCAAGGGGTGGGATATATTAGGCAGCAAGTGAACAGTCAGTTCTCAAAGTTGATGTGTTGGAAGCAGGAAGAATGGGCAAGAGTAAGGATCTGAGCAACTTTGATCAGGGCCAAAATGTGATGGCTAGATGACTGGGTCAGAGCATCTCCAAAATGGCAGGTCTTGTGGGGTGTTCCAGGTGTGCAGTGGTTAGTACCTACAGTATCAGAAGTGGTTCAAGGAAGAACTGGTGAACCAGCAACAGGGTTATGGGCGCCCAATGCTCTCTGGTGCACATGGGGCGTGAAGGCTAGCCCATCTGGTCCGATTCCACAGAAGAGCTACTGTGGCACAAATTGTTGAAAAAGTTAATGCTGACTATTACAGAAAGGTGTCAGAACACACAGTGCATTGCAGCTTGCTTTCTATGTGGCTGAGTAGCTGCATACAAGTCAGAGTGCCCATGCTGACCCCAGGATGCACTATGGGAAGAAGGTAAGCCAGTGGAGGCAGTGAGATGTTCTGGGCAATGTTCTGCTGGGAAACCTTGGGTCCTGACCTTCATGTGGATGTTATTTGACCTTAACATTGTTGCAGACCAAGTACACCCTTTCATGGCAATGGTACTTCCTAATGGAATTGGCTTCTTTCAGCAGGATAAGGTGGGATATGCAGGAAAAAAAAAGTTTGATCCATAGAGGCCCCACCTCGCAACTTACAGGAGTTAAAGGATCTACTGCTAATGTCTTGGAGCCAGATACCACAGCACACCTTGTGGAGTCCATGCCTCCACAGGTCAAAGCTATTGGTGACACAAGTGATACCTACACTATATATATATATATATAGATCTCCTGATCTGTGGTATGCTCTATTGAACACTCGCTCTTTGACTGATAAAGCATCCGTGCTAAATGACATAATCATCAATGCAAACCTGGATATGTTACTTCTGACTGATACTTGGCAGTTGCCAAATGACTTCCTGAATTTAAACCTCCTTACATCACCAGGGTATATCTATTTTTCTAAACCACACCCCCATCGTAGAGGTGGAGGGTTGGCTATAATTTGCTGTGAGAATATTAAAATATCAGAGATTGAGTATCATGATGTTGCCTCTTTTGAATACCTAGCATTGAAAATGGTTGGTCAAACATCAATGGCTGTGATCTTAATCTATCAACCTCCAAAATCTCTCTCTTTCTGAGATTAGTGAACTACTCACTCTTGTCTGTGCTAGATATTCATCTGTAATTGTACTTGGTGATTTTAATATACATGAAAACACTGTGCTGTGTAATGAATGTGTAATGCAGTGTAATGAATGTCTGTGTTGGATTGTTTCAATCATGTTACTTTTGCCACTCATTCCAGGGGTTATATACTGGATCGCATCTGTACATCTGGTATATATAATGTCTCTGCTACTGCTTCTGAGTTTGCTTTCTCTGATCATAAACTTTTAAAATGTAGCATAAGTTTTCCTATATCTATACTGTATACTCAGTCCCTTAGATCATTAGAACTTGGCCTTTTGTCCATTCCTAGATTTCTGCTGTCCAATGCAGGTGGAAGATCATTTTGTGTGGAACTCTCTACATCTTACTTTCTGTAACATCACTTCTCTGCCTAGTTTTAAGACCCAGATTTTGCCTATCCTGTCCCAGTCTGTTTGTATGATTCCCTGACCCTGGACTGGTTAACATTTTTGATATGTGCTCTACGTTTTGGATTGTTGTTCTCATTAAAGCTGCCTTACCTGCATTTGCATCCATCTCCTAAACTCATTACATGACAGGCAAGATACGAATGAAGACAATAAGACACAATACATCCTTATTTAAATTTATTTAGTTTAGAGTACATTTCCCTCTAATATTTATAAATTATGAATAACATTGACACAACACAAAATGTAATCAATTTAGATACTCACCTCTTTCTTTAGCTCTTTTTTTTAGCTGTATCAGCTTATCTTGGAGCTGCCTTATTGTGTCCATGATATATGAGTACTTTTGCTGATCTTCAAAGCTGGCCTTTGTGATTTTATTGCTCTGCTCCTTCTTTATCATGCTCTTGTCAATCACATCATCACCATCATCCTTCAGTGCTGTTTTAATGTCTTTACATTCCTCTTTATTGGCATCACTAGCAGGACTCATAATGGAAGATGAATCTGGCATGTTTTTGTCAAAACATTTTTGTCTAGCTTTCTTCTCTGGGTTGTTTGGACTCAGGTCCAGGGCTTTCTTCCTGAAATAGTGAAAGGTGAAATTAAATCCTTCAGGTACTCATAATGCCATGCTATCTTGAAGGAGCATGAGACAGAACGAGTGACTACAGTACCTTTTAAGAGTAGTGGAGAGAGAAGTGTCAGCTAAAGTATCATCAGGTCTGGATGTCATGTGGATGGATGACCAGGGAGTAAAAGGGCTCTGTTGAAAAAAAACACATGTGAATGAAAGATATAGAGAGATTAAAATTATGAATATATGGTTATATGGATATATAATTATACAAGCAGTTCCCAAGTTGTAACGAGTCTGTGATTATGAATCCATAAATATCCTTAACACATAATAACTATTCATGCTGATGCATTACATGTATACAACAAAATACAACAAAACAATAATAATTAAAAGCAAACCTGAGCAAACACACAATAGTTATTTATTTATTTTTTATTGAAGCAAAAAAAGTTATCCAACATCCATCGCCAATGTGAAAAACGAATTGCCCCCTTAAACTTAAAATCTAGTTGTGCCACCTTTAGCAGCAATAACTGCAACCAACTGCTTCCGAAAACTGGAGATCAATCTTTCCCTTACTTCAAAGACTTACTCCTATGCTTTGGAAAATTGACTAGCTGCATAATCCAGTTGTGCTTGAGTTTCAACTTACGGACTGAAGACTGTACATTCTCCTTTAGAATTTTAGAGAGCAGAATTCATGTTTCCCTCAATTATTGCAAGTTGCCCAGGCCCTGAAGCAGCAAAACATCCCCACACCATCAGACTTCCACTACCATGCTTGACTGGTGGCATGATGTTCTTTTTGTGGAATTCTGTGTTTGGTTTACGCCAGATGTAACTGTCTTCCAAACAGTTCCACTTTCAACTCATCAATCCACTGAACATTTCCCAAAAGGTTTGAGGATCACCAAGGTATGTTTTGGCAAAATTCAGATGAGCCTTAATGTTCTCCTTGTCCACTAATCCTAGGGTTGGTGGTTCGATTCCTGGCCTACATGACTCCACAGGCCGAAGTGTCCTTTGGCAAGACACTGAACCCCAAGTTTCTCCCGATGGCAAGTTAGTGCCTTGCATAGCAGCTCTGCTACCATTGGTGTGTGAGTGTGTGTGAATGGGTGAATGAGACACAGTGTAAAGTGCTATATAAGTGCAGACCTTTTTTT
Organism: Stegophilus panzeri; assembly: GCA_024331685.1. NCBI lineage: Eukaryota > Metazoa > Chordata > Actinopteri > Siluriformes > Trichomycteridae > Stegophilus > Stegophilus panzeri. The sequence continues at coordinate 403,535 of JANDJT010000092.1, read as the reverse complement.
TTGCAGACCATTTCTTCTGGGTTAGCAGTGGTTTTCACCTCGCCACTCTTCCATGAATGCCATTTTTGCCCAGTGTCTTTCTGATTGTGGAGTCATGAACAGTAATCTTTACTGATGTAAGAGAGGCCTGCAGGTCCTTTAGTGTTGTCCTTGACTCTTTTGTGGCTTGCTGGATGTGTAGTTGCTGTACTCTCGGAGGTACTTTGGAAGGTTAGCCACTTCTGGGAAGGTTCACTACTGTGCTCTTTTACTTGGCTCTCACTGTGGTCCTTTGGAATCCCAGAGCCTTTGAAATAGCTTTATAACCCTTCCCAGACTGATGAATTTCAATCACCTCCTTCTTCATCATTTCTGGAATTTCTTTCAACTTTGGCATAGTGTGTTGCTGTGTAAGATCTTTTAACCAACTTCATGCAGTTGAAAAAGTCCTATTTAAGTTTTTATTTGATTGAATAGGGTTTGCAGTAATCAGGCCTGGTTGCGTCTAGTCCAGCTGAACCCCATTACGAATGCAGTTTCATAGATTTGGGGAATTACTAACTATCGGGCAAATACATTTTCACACAGGCTTGGTATTGGATAACTTTTTGCTTCAATAAATAACTATCATTTAAAAATGTCTGGGTTACAAACCCTGTTCCCTGAGAAGGGAATGAGATGTTACATAAGCTGAATGCTGTGGGAAGCGCCTTTGCGTGTAACCCAGACGTTCGCTTTCAAAGGGAACTCCACATTGCGTTAGCTGAACGCTGTGGGAATGAGAATATCCACCCCGTCATATGGGGTATGGGTACGGCCTGTACAAAAAGATCCAAGCCCGAGGGTCACTGCAAGACATTCAAGCCCAGGGCGGAATGTATATCCAGGCAGTAATATCGAATGAATGTGTGCGATGTAGACCACCCCACAGCAGCACACACATCCTGTAAGGATATCCCTTTGGACAAAGCCTTTGAAGAGGCGACTCCCCTAGTAGAATGTGCCCTTATCCTCACAGGCGTAGCGAGATTACGCGCTTCATAAGAGATAGAGATTGCTTCCACTATTCAATTAGAGATGTGCTGCTTTGACACAGCATCACCTCTACTGTCACCGCCAAAGCAGACCAGCAGCTGCTCAGACTTACACCACTGGCCGGAGTGGTGGATGTAAGTACAGAGAGCCCTTACCGGACACAGTCGGTACAATGTCTCTTGTTCCAGTGTGAGGAATGGAGAAGGGCAGAAAGCCTGCAAAACTACAGGCTGAGCAACAGATGTAGGCACTTTAGGAATATAATCCAGCCTAGGATACAGAAAGGCTTTGGCTAATCCAGGGGTAAATTCAAGGCAGGAAGGGGCAACAGAGAGAGCTAGTAGATCTTCTACTCGCTTGAGAGATGTCAGGGCCAGCGGAAGAGCTACCTTTAGAGTCAGAAGCTTCTCAGAGGCTGATTCTAAGGGCTCTAAAGGGCACCCGACAGACCTTCCAGGACTACAGAAAGGTCCCAGGAAGGTATGCGTGGTCTGCAGATGGGCCTCAGCTGCCTGACACCATGCATAAACCTTGAAGTTAGAGGGTGTTGCCGCACAGAGGCTCCATCAATGGGGGCATGGCGGGCCGAAATGGACCACATAGACCCTCAGTGTAGAAGGAGCCCACCCCACTGAGAAACATTCTTGTAAGAACTCCAGGACTGTAGCTATTGCGCAGTTCACTTGGTCTAGCTGACGTTCCTCACACCACGAGACAAAAAGTCACTACTTGAGCGCATACAATTTCCTCATGGATGGTGCTCTAGCATTCAACATGGTCTCTACAACCTCAGTTGTGAGAACAGAATCTATGAGCTGGTGCCCCTCAGGGGTCAGACCCACAGTTTCCATAGTTCTGGCCAAGGGTGATAAATCAGCCCTCCGGCTTGAGACAATAGATCCCTGTGGATGGGAATCTCTCAAGGAGTGACATCTAGCATGGACATTATCTCTGAGTACTATATTTGAGCTTGCCAATAAGGTGCTACTAGCAGCAGATGTAGACGGTCTTGGCAAACTCTCGATAGAACTTGTGGGAGCAGAGCGATCGGCGAAAAGCATATAGATGTGACCTCGGCCATATGTGCATTATGGCGTCCAGCACTAATTTTGCGGGAGGAGTGAGGGCGAACCACAGCGGGCAGTGTGTTGTCTCCTCGGAGGTGAACACATCCACTTCTGCTTGGCCGAACCTCTGCCATATGGACTCCACCACCTGAGAATGGAGCCTCCAATCCCTGGGCCTTGACAGGATGTCTGCCCCCGCATTCCAGCTGCCTGGAATGTACATTACACTCACTGACAAGAACCTTCCCTTTGCCCAGAGAAGAATTAATTGTGCCTGCCTGAACAGGGGGTGTGAACGTAACCCTCCCTGGTGGTTGATATATGAGACCACCACTGTGTTGTCTGTCACAACTAACACATGGTGACCTCTTAATTGAGGAAGAAAGAACTTCAGTGCTAGAAATGCGGGCCGCATCTCTAGGCAATTTATATGCCACTCCAGATGAGGACCACTCCAAAGACAGCGAGCTGGACAGCCATCTAAGACCGCGCCCCAGCCCATGAGGTCCGCGTGACACTGATTACTCTTAGATTACTCCCCAACTTTTCAGCCACCACTGAAACGGTCTCATGTGCAATAGGCCCAACAGTATGACATTGGCTGCTACTGCCATAAGGCCCAACAGTCTCTCATACAGACTGGAGAGGATGCCCAGACCCAGCTTTATCTTGCTCAATGTTGATAGGATTGACCCTACACGTGTTGGGGATAGAAACACTCTCAATGTAGTAGAATCCCATATAACCCCTAGAAAAGTTGTCCTCTGCACTGGACTAAGCATACTTTTCTTGAGGTTCAACCTGAGCCCCAAGCTCCTCATGTGGGCGAGAAAACATCTCGATGTTGAAGCACCAGTTCCCTGTATCATGCTAGAATAAACCAGTCATCCAGGTAGTTTAGGACATGGATGCCCTGGAGTCGCAAGGGAGCCAGAATGGCATCCATGCACTTTGTAAAGGTGCAAGGGGATAAAGCTAGCCCAAAGGGTATGCGTTGCCTCCAAACGCGAACCTCAAGAACGTCCTGTGACTGGTAATATTTCT
>JANDJT010000092.1:257141-270802 GCA_024331685.1 Stegophilus panzeri | reverse complement strand
TTGCGTGTGTGTGCAAATTCTGTATTGCGTGTGTGTGCAAATTCTGTATTGCGTGTGTGTGCAAATTCTGTATTGCATTTGTGTGTGAAAATTCTGTATTGCGTGTGTGTGCAAATTCTTTATTGCGTGTGTGTGTGTGCGCAAATTCTGTATTGCGCATGTCCAAATTCTATATTGCGTGTTTGTGTGTGCAAATTCTCTATTGTGCATGTGCAAATTCTGTATAGCGTTCATGTGCAGATTCTTTATTACGTTCGTGTGTGTGCAAATTCTGTATTGCGTGTGTGTGCGCAAATTCTGTATTGTGTGTGTGTGCGCAAATTCTGTATTGTGTGTGTGTGTGTGCAAATTCTGTATTGCGCATGTGTGCAAATTCTGTATTGCGTGTGTGTGCGCAAATTCTGTATTGCGTGTGTGTGCGCAAATTCTGTATTGTGTTCGTGTGTGTGCAAATTCTGTACTGCGTGTGTGTAACTACTTTATTGCGCGTGTGTGCAAATTCTGTATTGCGTGTTTGTGTGTGTACAAATTCTGTATTGCCCGTGTGTGTGTGCAAATTATATATTGTGCATGTATACAAATTCTGCATTACGTGTATGTGCAAATTCTGTATTGCGCATTGATGCAAATTCTGTATTGCATGTGTGTGTGTGTGTGTGCTTATTCTGTATTGAGAGTGTGTGTGTGTAAATTCTATATTGTGTGTGTGTGTGTGTGTGTGTGTGTGTGTGTGTGTGTGTGTGTGAAAATCCTGTATTGCGTGTGTGTATCTGCAAATTGTGTATTGCGTGTGTGTGTGCAAATTCTCTATTGCGTTCGTGTGTGTGCAAATTCTCTGTCGCGTTCATGTTTGTGTGCAAATTCTGTATTGCTTGTGTGTGTCTGTAAATTCTGTCTTGCATGTATGTTTGTGCAAATTTTGTATTGTGTGTGTGCAAATTCTGTATTGCTTGTGTGTGTGCAAATTCTGTAGTGCTTGTATGTGTGCAAATTCTGTAGTGCTTGTATGTGTGCAAATTCTGTATTGCGTGTTTGTGTGTGCAAATTCTGTATTGCATTCGTGTGTATGTGCAAAGTCTGTATTGTGTGTGTGCAAATTCTGTATTGTTTGTGTGTGTGCAAATTCTGTATTGCGTTCATGTGCAGATTCTTTTACGTTTGTGTGTGTGCAAATTCTGTATTGCGCATGTGTGCAAATTCTGTCTTGCGTGTGTGTGTTTGTGCAAATTTTGTATTGCTTGTGTGTGTGCAAATTCTGTAGTGCTTGTATGTGTGGAAATTCTGTATTGCGTGTGTGTGCAAATTCTGTATTGCGTGTGTGTGCAAATTCTGTATTGCGTGTTTGTGTGTGCAAATTCTGTATTGCATGTGTGTGCAAATTCTTTATCTCACGTGTACAAATTCTGTATTGCGTTCGTGTGCAGATTCTGTGTTGCTTTCGTCTGTGTGCAAATTCTGTATTGCATTCGTGTGTATGTGCAAATTCTGTATTGCGTGTGTATGTCTGTGCAAGTTATGTATTGCGTGTGTGGGTGTATGCAAATTCTGTATTGCGTACATACGTGCAACTTCTGTATTGCGTGCATGCAAATTCTGCCACGCATGCAAATTCTGTAGTGTATACATACATGCAAATTTTGTATTGTGTGTGTGCAAATTCTCTATTGCGTTCATGTGTGTGCAAATTCTGTATTGCGTGTGTGCAAATTCTGTACTGCGTGTGTGCAAATTCTGTATTGCGTGTGTGTGCAAATTCTGTATTGCATGTTTGTATGTGCAAATTCTGTATTACGTGTGTGCAAATTCTCTATTGCTTCTGTGGGCAAATTATGTATTGCGGGTGTTAAAATTCTGTATTGCGAATTGTGTGTGCAATTTCTGTATTGCATGTTTGTGTGTCCAAATTCTGTATTGCGTGTGTGTGCAAATTCTGTATTGCGTGTTTGTGTGTGCAAATTCTGTATTGCGTGTGTGCAAATTCTGTATTGCGTGTTTGTGTGTGCAAATTCTGTATTACGTGTGTGCAAATTCTCTATTGCGTGTGTGGGCAAATTCTGTATTACGTGTGTGCAAATTCTCTATTGCGTGTGTGGGCAAATTCTGTATTGCATGTGTGCAAATTCTCTATTGCGTGTGTGTGCAAATTCTGTATTGCGTGTTTGTGTGTGCAAATTCTGTATTGCGTGTGTGCAAATTCTCTATTGCGTGTGTGTGCAAATTCTCTATTGCGTGTTTGTGTGTGCAAATTCTCTATTGCGTGTGTGGGCAAATTATGTATTGCGGGTGTTAAAATTCTGTATTGCGTGTGCGTGGAATTTCTGTAATGCATGTTTGTGTGTGCAAATTCTTTATTGTGTGTGTGTGTGCAAATTCTTTATTGTGTTCGTGTGTGTGTGCAAATTCTGTATTGCATGTGTATGTGTATGCAAATTCTGTATTGCATGTGGGTGTGTGTGCAAATTCAGTATTACGTGTGTATGTGTGTGCAAATTCTGTATTATGTGCATGCCTGCAACTTCTGTATTGCATGCGTGCATGCAAATTCTGTATTGTGTGCGTGCATGCAAATTCTGTTGTGCGTGCGTGCAAATTCTGTTGTGCATCCATGCGCGCAAATTTTTTATTGCGTGTAGTTATGTACAAATTCTGTATTTCATGCATGCGTGCAACTTCTGTATTGCATGCGTGCGTGCATGCAACTTCTGTATTTTGTGCATGCAAATTCTGTATTGTGTGCATGCAAATTCTGTCATGCATGTGTACAAATTCTGTTGTGCGTGCAAATTTTTTATTGCGTGAGTGTGCAAATTTTGTATTGTATGTGTGAGTGGTCATTGTGTATTGCGTCTTTGTGTGTGCAAATTCTGTATAGCGTTCGTGTGTGTGCAAATTCTGTATTGAGTGTTTATGCAAGTTCTGTATTGCGCATGTATGTTTGTGCAAATTCTGTATTGCATATGTATGTTTGTGCAAATTTGTATTGCGTGTGTGTGTGCAAATTTTGTACTGCATGTGGGTGTGTGCAAATTCTGTACTGCATGCATGGGTGCAACTTCTGTATTGCGTGCGTGTGTGCAAATTCTGTATTGTGTACATGGAAATTCTGTATTGCGTGCATGCAAATTCTGTAGTGCATGCATGCGTGCAAATTTTTTATTGCATGTGTGTGCAAATTTTGTATTGCGTGTGTGTGTGATCAAATTGTGTATTGCGTCTTTGTGTGTGCATATTCTGTATTGCATTGGTGTGTGTGCAAATTCTGAATTGCCTATGTAAGTGTGTGCAAATTCTGAATTGCCTATGTAAGTGTGTGCAAATTCTGAATTGCCTATGTAAGTGTGTGCAAATTCTGTATTGCGTGTGTCTGTGTGCAAATTCTGTATTGCGTGTGTCTGTGTGCAAATTCTGTATTGCGTATGTACAAATTCTGTATTGTGTGCGTGCAAATTCTGTATTGTGTTTGTGCAAATTCTGTAGTGCGTGCATGCATGCGTGCAAGTTCTGTTGTGCGTGCCTGCTTGCAAATTTTGTATTGTGTCTGTGTGTGCAAATTCTTTATTGCGTGCATACAAATTCTGTATTGTGTATGTGTGCAATTTCCGTATTGCGTGCATGTGTGTACAAATTCTTTATTCTTTGTGTGTGTGTATTAATCAACAAGTATTCTAGAGGCTTCCTCAGATAAACTCCACAGATGTCAATCTTGTCAGGTGAGAATGCTGCCAATGTCTTGAAACTGTTCTTGTCCATTTTAGCTCTCTCTTCCACTGACTGGGTTCAGTTCGAGTTCGTGTGGTTTCTCCTGCTGTTCCAAATAATCCCTCAGGTTTTTTTATGGGATTGTGGTCCAGGGAGTTTTATCCAGGGGTCAGAGGTCATCATACCCTCAGTGTAGAATTGCGTGTAATCTGATTCACTGTGCACAATGTAAGAAAAAATGAAGAGGATGTCGAAAATCTCAAAGAAGAATAACTTCATTCCAGCATGGCAGAGCCGTTGCTCGTCAGTCTGATTGCTTCTGTTACTGAAGGGTCACTCTGTTGAGTGCTTTTCAGGCCTACCGTTTCTTTAATGCTGATAGCTACAATTGATTCTAACTCTGTGACACCTGAAAATGTTATTCCTTCCACAGCAGCTTTCTTTGCTAGCTCATCAATTATTAAATTACCATCAGCATGTTTGTCTGGTTTGCGGACAGGCCCAATTGGGGCTAATGATGGAGAAAGGCAAGGCCTATTAATACTCTGTTCTAACAGAGAATCCACAGTACACTGTATGTAGGGCTTTGCCGCATCTGGATGATTGTACTGTCTGAGGGAGGGTGGGTCACCTCCGTGAACCTTCACTTCCATCACACTAGTATCAACACAGCCACAATCATGCTTTGAATTAACAAAAACACTTCTGTTCTGATCCAATTGTTCCGATAACTCAGAATCGATAACATGGTATCTAAATCAAAATCCTATGCCGTTTTGATCACATGTACATCAGAAATCTCCATAACCTTATCTTTTCTCTGAGGATTATGCCAAATGCAATTGTTGCCACAGTCAATGATATAGCCATGCTTAGTCATTAATGTCTGAACCTAATATACTGCGACCATCACCAGTTCTACTAAGCCAGACTTTGTCTTTGAAATTATCAATGCCAATTTGGAATGACATATTTTCTGTCTGGGATGCAAGAGAAATTGTTCCATCAAAATCTTCTAGTGTTATTGTGTCTTTACCATTCTGTGGGGGATTGTCGGAATGAAGAATTGTTAACGAAGCACCAGAATCAACTAACCAATCATCACATCGGCTTCCAACAGCGACATTTACGATTCATCTACCATGATTATCGTGCTACATGTGAAATGGAGGCATGTGATCCCTATGCTTTAAGGCTCTACTTCTCCATGTGAGCACGCAGTTCTTCATTCTCCTTGCTCAGTCTGTTTACCGTAGCCTGTAACTGGTTAAGATCAATGTTAGGAGCTGTTAGAAAAAACTTTGCATTCCCTAAAAATATGTCCCTCTTTGCCACATGAATAACACATGGGGGGTTATCAGGGTTATAAGGAGGTGGTCTCTCCTTTCTATCTCCAGTAGCATGGCCCTTGTTCATCCAGGAGACCTTGCTGCCTCCATTCAGGTAGGGCTTTTTAACACCTATTGCTGACACAGGATGAGATTTCTTTGAATTAGCATTACTGTTATAAAACTGTGTTATTTTGGCAATAATGTCATTATATCCAGAGAGATGCATCACATGCATTGCCACAGCAGAACGGGTGAGTATGTCACAATTGCTAAGTAGGGCAGATTTAAAGCTGACATCATCCTGAATAATATCAGGATTGCCACTGAAAGTTTTATGCCTCCAATAACCGTTCTGAAAATGCCACTGGGTGCTCATCTTTCCTCATGGTCATCTCAGCTATTTTATCCCATTCAATTGACATCATTCCTAAACTTCAAGCAATGTCTGTTTCCTTTCAAATTTATTTGCAGCTCTGACCTTCACTTTTTCATTTAAGGCTCTGGACAGAGTATTGGGCAGACACATAGTTAGCACCATACATGCGTCACCATCTGTAAACTTGTACACATCTGAATATTGCTCTAAGCTTTTCAAAACATCTAAAGGATTCTGTTTGGTGGGGTCAAATTTTCCAATATTCTCAATCACAGCTTCTAGTTCATTTGGATTAAACCCTCTGGCCATCATAGAAGTCACTGGCCCTTGCCCTTCTTTGCTATTACGTATGGTAGTAGTGGAGTGAACTGGTGCCATGGTAAATCTAACTTTACAGTCAGAGTGTTGACCACTGCTAAATGATTGAGAATCTCTCTCCCAACCCTCATCACCAACTTCCTGAAAACCTGGTACAATTTTTTATCATAAACTGACAAGCAGCCCGTGCTTCATCCAACTCACAGGACAGTGTTTCAATGGATGATCTAAGCATGCTATTCTTAGTTTTAAGAAGTGCGATCTCATTCTGCATTCTGATCTTTTCCTCTCTCTAGATCGTTTCACTCACCTGGTGCATTTTAGTAGAAATTACCCCGTCACTAGTCTAGAATGAAGCCGCAATGCTTCTGGTTAGTGTGTTTAAACTTATCAGAGCCACAGTGTGTTGGGCTCTCTACACTACATCGAGTTTCAGTTACTTTAGAAACTATTTTGTTACAATTCTGCCACCACACTGTGTTGGGCTGATTCAGTTACGTTAGAATCTTAATAGAATTATAATAATCCAACACCAAGTTTCAGTTACTTTAGAAACTTATAAACTTAAGCACTTTGCTTCAGTTACTTTAGAAACAATTCCACTACAGCTCTGTCACCATACTGCGTTGGGCTGATTCAGTTCCATTATAATCTTAAACAGAATTGTACAGAATAGGTTTAAGAACTCATCCTGCTAATGCTGAATAAACTAAATTCTGTTCTGCTCTTAAAATTTTCTTTTCTAGATTTTTTTTAAACGAGGGGGTTCCCTGACAAAAACTCAGCACAGAAAAACCCATCTTTCTTACCTTTCCCCACTTTTTTTTCTTTGGGAATCCCTTGCTGGGTGGCTTGCCAATGTAAGCAAAATTGAAGAGGAGGTCAAAGATCTCAGTGAAGAATAACTTTATTAAAGTGACAAAGTACATGAAGCACTTCGGGTTCGTCGGAGTCAAAGTGAACTCAATATCAGCACAGACATTTTATACTGTTTCAAAACAAGGTTTTCTGTATGTAATGTAAATGAAGTTTCATTCTAAATGTAAAGTATAGCATTTGATGTGATCACTTTCCATTCTCATCTGTACAGATGTTGTTACAGGTGTGACCCCAAATGGTGAGGTGACAGGGTTATCGAGACAGATGTCTTTCTGAATGCTAATTATGGTCACATAGCCCTTTTTTTTAGAGATGGTTCTTGATATTCCACTGCCGCTCTCATGCTATAACTGTGTGAATGTCACTTTAGGTGGTATTATACACATATTGCTGAGACTGAGATAAATTGTCCCTTTGATAATTCTGCCTTTTTGGGGAACAAGATTATCCTAACACAGTTCGGGGTGGAATCTGCTGAGAGGCAGTCTGTAATTTATTACAGCAATGAACACACACTTCTCACGTCTTTGAGTCTGTTTAATGTGTTAGGACTAAATGAGTGATGTGTTTATAAGCGTGTTTGTCAAGTTACAAAGTTGAATTCAGAAGCAAGCGCAGATCTTCCAACATTTAATAAACAGTAAACACAAACAAAGGACTCTACAACAAACATACAAAATACTGTGGCAAAAACTAAATACAGTAACATAGACAAAAGCATGGATAGACGATAACATGAGACAAAGAAAGCAGTGCAAACAGTGGCATATATACTAGTGTGCTCATTAACCAAAACGTAATTCAGGTGCAGGTGGTCATGTGACACTGATGAGTATGGTGCAGTGGCTGCTGGGAAATAAAGTCCAGCGTTCCCTCATTGATACATGACAGCGTTGTCTATTCCCAAACATGGAAATTCAGGAACACTGTAGTCTTCATCACACAAACAGATGTTCACCAAACACTGAATATGAAAGAAAAACATGTGAATTAATAACCACAAACTGGACTGTGGTACTTGATTAAGAGCATGTAATTGTCTCTTCTCCAAGAGAAACATCATCATCTCCTGTTCATAATTAATCATTCTACATTTTTTCATTCTTATTAACATCTGTGTTATAACATTTAGCGAGAACAAATGAGAATTTCCACAAGTTCTAACAGGAAAATGGGCAGATATTTACCCATCACATCACTGCTCTTATCCAATCACAAGCTTTGGAGCTTTTTTTTAAATAATGAACACTACTGTGTCATTTAGTGACATTTAAGTGCAGATTTTAAGAAGAAGCTGAGGTGAATTTTACAGGAATGACAGAAGACACGATGTGGAGGTAGGGTACTGCAACAAGTGTCAGAGTGAGTAAAGTGGCTGCTTAAATCAAATATCTGTGGCATAAAAGATTCTCATTTTAATTAGCCTTAATGAGAGTTGAGAAGAAAGTGTGCTGCTTGTCAGAAACAAGGAAAAGCAGAGATCATCTTGTTCAGACAAAAGCAGCTATGTCATGATTTCCCCTCGCACTAAGCACTGTAGCGCACAGCGTGCTCGGAAACTCAAAGCACGAGCTCAAAGTTTTGATCCTGTTCTCGTCCACATTTCTTGATCCCTGTTTTGCCTAGTTTGTGCCTGTTTGCCAATCGCCTGACCCACTGCCTGTTTTTGACCACACTATTGTTTCATGATTTGGATTTGTCTGCCTGCCTCTCTTTAAGTAAAGCTCTTACCTGCACTTGTTTCCATCCTAAACTCCATTATATGACAAACAGTATGAAATCAGCGATAGTAGGGTGTCACAAGGAGGCAAGGTGTTCATTTACAATCACTCTCATGCACTCATTTGTGACATTTTGTAGATTTGTCTGACGCCCTGTATTTTGCTGCCTTCACATAAATTTTAAATCAACACACTTTAATAAACACAAAACAGTATTAAAGTCAATTGTTAGAAAAATTCAAATTATATACAATAGAATATAATGAAACTGTTTTTTTCCCTAACCTGGTAATCTGATATTTAATGGAACTAAAGAGAAATGTACAAACTAATGATAATGAAGTTAAATGATTAGTCTTTTATTTTTTCCAACATTTGTCTAAACATGTCATTACTCACCTTAGATACTGTAGTTTGTAATGTTTATCATCCTTAAGAGCAGAGAGCAGCTCCTTTCCCAAGTCTCCTATTTTATTCCCTGACAGATTCAGTTCTCTCAGGTGTGAGGGGTTTGAGCTTAGAGCTGAAGTCAGAGCAGCACAGCCTTCATCTGAGACACCACACATCCACAACCTGCAGAGAGACATAATGACAGTGTTTGTTGGAGAGCAGTGGTTTCCTCTCTAAAGTTCTTCCTTTAACAACATTGTTGTTCAGTGTTTTTTCTTAAAGTGGACTCATGATCTCGTATGGATCTGGAAGAGGAGTCGAAGACGAGCGCGGCTCTAGCTCTTGCTCTGTCTTCCGGGTCCGGCTCGCCACCTGACTTTGGAGCGTGGGTCGCAACTCCTCCTTCTACTATGGAAAGCCAAAACACCCTCTCTTACTCCGAGGAGCCAGTAGGGGGTGCCATTGCACCAAAAACAGAGAGCAGCTCTCAAGCATATAAAGAGATGCTTGAGGTGATTACTAGGGCAGTTGAAAAGCTAAATATAGGCTCAACCTCCCAGGGATGGGGGACACATATAAGGTATCCTTGCCAGACACCCCTATTAAACCTTCATGCCTGTTTGGCGGCACGCCCACAGGTTTTCGCGAAGCAAAACAGCAAACGGTTCAGTCAGTTCCTTCCTCGTCGTGTCGAGTTCGTCCGGGTATCCATTAGTGGAGCCCGGGCCAGTGCTAGTGCGAGGGAGGCACAAAAGGCAAGTGTAGCGGCCCACCTCCCCCCGCGGAGAGCCAGGGGGACCAGGCGGCCACAGTCGCGGCCGGATAATAGGCCTGATCTGAGAATAATCATAAAAGCCAAGCAGGCAAGGAAGGAGCAGTCCTGATGGGCCACGGAGGGACGTATCAGGGGACGTGAGGTTGTTAGGGCAGATAGCCCCCAGTGTTACTGTAGGGCCTCCCCTAGCCAAGGCCGTCCCACATTTTCAGTCTTCGCTGGTCAGCGAGCTGTTACAGGGCAACGAAAAGCTGATGCTTTCCCTCCAACAGAATGTGCAAAAGTTAAGGTTGCTAAAAGACCATCTGGCAGCATGGAAGCTACTGCCAAATGTGTCTCCATGGATTCTGTCTACCATAGAAGAGGGTTACCAGGTCCAGTTCAGAGCTCGACCCCCCTGGTTCAGAGGTGTGCTCACCACAGTAATCAGCACAGAGCAGAGCCCGACGTTAGCGCAGGAAGTAAGATCCCTCTTGGACAAAGGGGCCATAGAACATGTACCCCTTTCTCTGAGGGAGGTAGGTTTTTATAGCCATTATTCCCTGCTCTGCGAAAAAAGATAGGAGTATGTGGCCAATTTTAGATCTGTGTCATCTAAACCATACTCTTTGGACATAAAGTTCAAGATGTTGACACTCAAACTTATTGTTCCATAGATTCAGTTCGAGGACTGGTTTGTGATGATAAATTTAAAAGATGCATATTTCCACATAGAAATATTGCCTAGTCACAGGAAGTTCATGAGGTTCACGTTTGGAGGCAATGCGTACCAATATCGGGTTCTTCCCTTCGGTCTAGCTTTATCCCCTAGCACCTTCACGAAGTGAATGGATGCCACGTTGGCTCCCTTGTGACTCCAGGGCATCTGTGTACTAAACTACCTGGACGACTGGTTAATTCTAGCACAATCAAGGTAGTTGGGGATCCAGGGAGTTGCCCACATGAGGAGCTTGGGGCTCAGGCTGAACCTCAAAAGAAAAGTATGCTTTCTCCAGTGCAGAGGACAACTTTTCTAGGGGTTATATGGGATTCTACTACAATGAGGGCGTTTCTATTTCAAACACGTGTAGGGTCAATCCTATCAAAATTGAGCAAGATAAATCTGGGTCGGGGCATCCCCTTCAGTCTCTACGAGTGACTGTTGGGGCATATGGCAGCAGCAGCTAACGTTTCAGTGGTGGCTGAAAAGTCTGGAGTTTCGTCTCCTGAGAGTAATCAGTATCATGCAGCGATGCCTGCGTGCTCTGAGAATTTGGAGGTGTCCCCAGTTTATAGCCTTGGGTCACACTCTCAGGTCTTAAACGGCCGTCCAACTCACGGTCTCTGGATCGGCCCTCATCTAGAGTGTCATATAAATCGGCTAGAAATGCGGTCCATATTCCTAGCACTGAAATTCTTTCTTCCTCAGTTGAGTGGTCACCATGTGATAGTTGTGACAGACAATACAGCGGTGGTTTCATATCAACCAGCAGGGAGGGCTACGTTCGCACCCCCTGTCTAGGCAGGCATAGCTAATACTTCTCTGAGTGGAGGGAACGTTTTTGTCAGTGAGGGCAATGTACATTCTGGGCAACCGGAATGGGGGGCAGACATCCTGTCGAGGCAGCGGTGGTGGAGTCCATATGGCAGAGGTTTAGCCATGCAGAAGTGGATGTGTTCGCCTCTGAGGAAACAACACACTGCCAGCTTTGGTTCGCCCTCACTCATAACAATAACTGCAGAAACCACATTAGCTAAGAAATTAAGACAGGAGAAGTTCTTTAAATTACAAACAAAGCTAAAAGAGCTGAAAATGCTTAATGCAAGAAATCGGAAAAGTAAGAGAAGAAATCACAGAGATACATAATGTGGAAATAGAGAAACACTGCTATTACGAAGCTGGGAGTAAAGTGATAAAACTACTGGCTCAAAAGCCCCATAAACAAGTTGATAACTCAATTTACAAAATTAGAGATCCTAAAACAAAACAAAAAAACTTCACAGAAATTCATGAATTTGAAATTTTTTTTATAAGAAATTATACACAGAAAATGTTTCCAGACTGGAAACAGATATCAATGCATTCCTAGTTTCTTTACATTTACCTAAAGTAACAGAGGAACAAAATGGAAGTTTAACACTTTTTACCTAATTCTTGGAATGAGGCGATTATCTCCCCAATTCCAAAGGAAGGAAAAACAAGTTAGAATGTGGTTCTTATAGGCCTATTTCGGTCCTAGCAATACTTACTAGGAGAACAGAAAAATAGACAGGGTTCATTTTGCAGAAACACACGCAGGGCAATGTCAGACGCACACTACATATAATGAAACACATTCAAGGGAGTAACATCCCAGCAATGATAGTGAGTCTGGACGCTGAAAAACCCTTTCATTCCATCAGGTGGTCATACCTATATTGAGTCTTGGAACAATTTGGTTTCCATAAAAACACTCTTAAAGCCATACAGTTATTATATTCGCATCCACAAGCAAGAATTACAGTGAATGGTAGTCTGCCTAATTTTTTTAACCTGGAAAGAGGCACGAGACAGGGGTGCCCTTTTTCTCCCCTTCTTTTTGCACTTAATATTGAACCCCTGAGTCAATAGATACACCAAAGTCATGATATTAGGGAGATGGGAGAGGAAGAACATAAAGTCGCAGATGATGTTTTTATATATTTTAGAGACCCTGCAATATCATTTATAAACCTTATGTCACACCTCCCATCTCTTAAAGATTATTATATAGCTGCCCAATTAAGACCCATAGTTTGCTGGTATAATCCAGAGTATAAAGCTAGATGGAAACAAATTTTGTATGTTCGCTTTTTCTGAAGTACCGACCCAAGCAATAATTGCAAATGAAAATATATTAAGAACTTATATAAGTGAAAGATATCCATTATTACTACTTTAGAAACGTGGGCAACAGTAATTAGAATGTGTAAATAAAAAGATGTTCTAAAAAATATTGAGTTGATACAGATTTTACTCCAAATACATTGGACAAAGCCCTCAAGAACTGGGTCAAGAAAGGAGTTACATCATATTATTGTCACGTTTCGAGGTAGATTCGGCAGCAATTGCAGATAGACAACTTTTATTAAACAAACAAACAACAAAACAAAGACACTAAGACAACTTGGCAAAATACTGTGGCAAGAAACAAAACATGGTAACATGGAACACGGTAGTCTAAGACAAACGTAAGACAGAGAAGCAGTGCAAACAATGGCTATATATAAGTGTGCTCATTAACAGAAACGTGATTCAGGTGCAGGTGGTCATGTGACATGTAGTACAGTGCAGTGGCTGATGGGAACTGAAGTCCAGAGTTACCTCCTTGATATATGACAATTATTCTATTATGAACATAATAATAATAAATTCTGGGCATGTCCAGTTATTCACATATTTTGGAAAGACATCCATAGGACATTAGAGGCTATATTAAAGAATAACATTCCATTCCTATTTAATGCATTAGATTTTGGAAACTTGGCTTTCCATGAGACTAATTCTACATACCTACATATTCTACAAGCCAAAAAGGCTATTGCTCATAAATGGCTTCACCTACTTCACCCACTATAGATGACTGGAAGGCAATTGTAACTGAGAGATATAGGATGGAAATCCTTACAATTTTTTAAAAGTAAAAAAACAAAACAAAAGGGTCTTTGTTTGTGGAGAAGATGGAGGGAACTTGTGGATGTGCTATTACACTGTACTGTACCCTGTTTTTTTTTAAAGTTTCCTCTGTTTGGGTTCAATAGGTATTACACAGTTTTTGTGAAATGTATAGGAAGTAGGGATGTCGTGAGAACCGATACTTTGGTACCAAGTCGGTACCAACATACTTAATACGTGACGATACTTGTTTTTCTGCAGCAGCGTAGGTACCGTTGGTAATGAAGGTACAGAGGTTGCAATTCTTCCGTAACTGAAGGGGGCAGCAAATACGCGTAAGTGTTTTAGTCGGTCCACAAGTGGTAAAAAATAAGAATGCCTACAAGCACACGGGAAAAAATACAGAAAATGGCGACAATTTTAGTTCCGCCCCGACTCTCTCTTTGAAAACTAGTTGAGAGGAAAAGTAGCATCAGTTGCCGGTGTGTAACCGATGCTATCGTTCATTTCAAACAAAGCGAGGAAACACCTGGAATTTGGCGAAGCACCTGAAAGACGG
>JANDJT010000092.1:233709-244365 GCA_024331685.1 Stegophilus panzeri | reverse complement strand
ATTTACTTTCAAATGTCTCAACAGAAATTGGCCTCTATTGGCAAGACACACATAAGAATCACCTGCATCGAGTTGTAACTCGCGCTGATCACGTGAACTCTCACGACGCTCCTAGGCAGAACGGTAACTCACATTCATGCTTCTTAAAGGGCCAGCATAACATTTTATCACTAGATGAGAAGGACATCTGTGCACAATGCGTGGACAGATGTCCACCCAATTAAGGGCTTTAATAACCAGTTTCACAGTTGGAATGTTGTCTTCTTTTTCACCTGGTTACAAATATATAAATATTTTGCACATTCTTTTTCCTTACACCAGACGTGATAGTTGCGCAGCAGCATACAAACAGCATTTCAAGTGTGTCAGACAGCAAAAGTACTGTTACGCTTATTACATTCAACTGTTTTTTGTTTGTTTGTTTGTTTGTTTGTTTACATCAATCATGTCCTGTACTTTATTCTCATTCATGCATGTTTTTTTTTTATCACTCTAACATGTCAATAACATTAAGTAGTCTTGCGTGGCATGGATATATTTACATATCACTATAAACAATATAGCAAATTCTTCATTGGTAAAGACTTTGTATTTTCACCATTATATATATTGTCATACCGCCCAACCTTAAAATAGCTTACTGCATGTGTGTCAATCTCAATCGGGGTCTGGTTACCACTAGGTAGTGATGTTACATATGACACTGAAGCTTCGAGGCACGTGTAGATCACGCAAAACAATCTCCAGTGAACCGCTTTTCGAGGCGTGTATTGGTTTCACAGAGTCATGTGAATGACGACAAACGAAGCCTCACTTTCTATCCAATCACGTGCTCGATTCATTTTTGCATGTCAGAATGACCGAACCCCAGATCTTACTTATCGAGTCCTTGTTGGCTCAGCCTGGTTGGTTAGTTTGTGAGGTGTACCTTGAAAGTTGGATACTCAATACATTACTATATAAATCATCACAAATTGTTTGTCACTAATTATTTGTTGCTTTGCTTTTTTCTTGGTGAATTTTTGCACTTTTGGTTTTGTTTTGGTAATTTGGTGTTGGTATTTGGGATAGGGTTGGGGTTAGGGGTTCGTCTTTGTTGAAGGGGTGAATGTTAAACTTTCACAAGAGCTTTATTTACTTACAGTATATAACAATGGCACCAGCCAAAAAATGAAAGACTTCCCCTTTTTGGGAACATTTTCAGCATACAACATCCAATGCATGTATGTTATTTGCAAAGAAAAAAATATGAATGCATCACAATGTCACGTCTTCGCTTTCATTAATTAATTTTAGTATTATATTTAATATCTTAATTTCATTTAACTTTATTCAGAAGGTGAGATGCTTGGTGTGTGACAAGGAGCTTGTGCACGGAAAGAACGTGTCATCCATGCTAAGGCATTTCAGAGCTTTTCATGAGAATGCACAGCCCGAGAACAATCCAACATGCATGTAAGGTAGTAGGATTGTTTTTTCCCTAACAAGTTTATTCATGATTTTGGATGCATTATCATGATTTCAACTAATATATTTATTAAAATCTATTTATAAAAAAAAAAAACTTTTTTCCTTAAAGCTACTCACAAGCAGATGATTGATGAGGCACATTTAATATCCAGATCCCAGATCCCATCACACGGTGTCCTTATTCACATTTTAGTCCCACCCGTCATATGAATGGATCATTTTGCCCATGTCAAAATTAATGATTTTCATTCAAACGTATTCAACTACATTTTTAAATACCCAGTTATACAAGTAATATGAAGAATACAAATATTGTCAGACAAAATACTTGCCATATGAAACTCTTTTAATAATATATGTGTACATTATTTTTCTATTACATCATATTGAATTATATTAGTTCATACTGGCATTTATTGCCACACTTTAATGGGTAAAAGAATTTATCAGAGGGAGAAATTCAACACACACACACACACACACACACACACACACACACGTTAGGCTTTTATTTGTGCACATAACACTGAAACTATCTATGGAGTGTGTGGTGGCTGCTTAATTTGACAGAGCTTCGTCCACAGGCTTTTGGCTGCGTTATTTTTCACTCACGTCCAGATGGCGCTGTTTCGACACTCCTGAAGCTTTGAATCTTTTTCCTGGAACAGTCAGGGGAACAGTCATAGCCTACATAAAATTGCACTGTGAACTGGTCATTTATTACATTAATCATTTTGTTTTGCATGTGTGTGTGTGTGAATTATTTATACCCTTACTGACTGAACACTTCATATGTGGCTCACCTGCCTAAATTACAGGCAGACCAACAATAAGCCCTCTTTGCTTGATGGTTACTATATGAATTGAAGTATGATGGGCTGTTAAATGTATGATGTTTTTGTTATGCCATGGACAATTTATTGTTTACATTGTTGCAAGCCTTTGAATAAAACTCTCATTTAATAGTGCAGTAATAATAATATTGAAAAAGGCATTATTTGTAATAATTTGTCACAGACATATCATTTCTGCCCCTTCTGCTCCTTGCCTCCAAATCTAAACTAAATATACTCAGTGTATAGTGCCTGGAGAAGTGGGTATACTCTTAATTTATGCCCCAAAATGTTTTTTTCCAGTAAAGGATAAATGCCCTGAGTTTTAAACAGTGACATGTAAGAGTATGCTACTTTTGCATATGTAGTTCACCCACAAATGGACCAGTACACACTTAACTTCTGCTGCTTGACTTCAGGGAGTAAGGATCATTATGAAATTAACATTAGCCACAGAACAGGTGCATAATTTGCAATCAATACAGTCTATAGGGTGAGACAACTACATCATTATGCATTATGCATCCTTATTGGGCCAGTAGTTTATTTTGTAAACTGTCAAATTTAGTTTCATCTTAAACAAGGACTTTGGACCACTGAGCAATGGTCCAGTTCTTTTTCTTCTTAGCCCAGGTAAGACACTTCTGACATTGTCTCTGGTTCAGGAGTGGCTTGACACTAAAAATGTGACACTGCAACATTTCTTCATTTGTAAATTCTTTATTCTAATATTTGGAGATACTGGATTTTTGATTTCCATGAGATGTAAGCCGTAATCATCAAGATT
Organism: Stegophilus panzeri; assembly: GCA_024331685.1. Lineage (NCBI taxonomy): Eukaryota > Metazoa > Chordata > Actinopteri > Siluriformes > Trichomycteridae > Stegophilus > Stegophilus panzeri. The sequence goes on along the minus strand of JANDJT010000092.1, from coordinate 241,275 downwards.
AAAACAAACACAAAGGCTTGAAATATTTCACTTTATGTGTAATGAATCTAGAATATATGAAAATTCCACTTTTTGAATTAAATTGCGGGAAAAAATGAACTTTTCCATGATATTAAAATTTTTTGAGATGTATCTGTACATGCTTTTCCTTTTTTGTGATTCTGCTGTATTATAGAGCACTGCAGACCGACTGAATAAATGATGCAGCTATAATTGTGTGGGTGTGTTTTTATAGATATCAAAGTTTTGTGTCTGAAAATTGTGTGTGTGTGTGTGTGTGTGTGTGTGTGTGTGTGTGTGTGTGTGTGTGTGTGTGTGCGTGAACAGTTTTGAAAAAGAAATTATATTGTATTGAAAATCACAAATACCACCCCACGTATATGAGTCAATGAAGGTTACTGAGCTTTGAAGATTTTTGCATTATGTAAAGAAACCAGTGTTTAAAGGGTTAAAATTCTGAAAATGAATGAATGTTTGGTAGTTATGATCAGAACTGATGCTTGGTAAAAAAAGATTAAGTCAGTGAAAGTGGAAAAAAAAATATTAACATATAATATTTCTATGACAGTTTTCTGACATAGACATGTTTGTCCTTTATGGTCCTGAGTGATAGGTTTTTAATATCTGACACTGCATAAAAAAAATGAATGCATCAAAATTAATGTTGTTGTTAATCATTAACATATCAAAGACTGTAATAATCAAAGAAAAAAATTCTGCTTAGCATTTAGAATATGGAAAATAATTACTATTTTTCTGTAATATATTTTTCTGTAATAATGTGGCATTATGTAAACAAACCAGCATTTAAAGGGTTACAATTCTGAAAATTAATGAATGTTTGTTAATTATGATTAGAACTGATGCTGCTAAAAAAAAAATAAAAAAAAATCGACATCAGTGAAAGTGGAAAAAAAAATAATCATATAATATTTTTTATTACAGTTTTTGGACATTTTTATACAAACTTTTACACACTTTTAACTCAATAACATCCCCAAAACATACTCAATGTAAAAGGTGTCATATCACAGCAAAACAGTGACTACATTTCCCATCCTGCGCTGCAACCTACAAACATGGCCACCAGGGACCGCAATTCCCAGAACACTCATCTTCATTCTAATCATGCACACCTGCATCCAATCTCACACACAATCACAACCACAGTTTAAAAGGACTTTCTATGCGTTCACTCTTTGTGCAGTGGTCGTGCAGTGGCACCTGGTTTGTTCAGTCTGGTTTTTGACTTGGTTCATGTTTATGACCTTGTCTCTTTACCTTGCCTTGTTTGAACTGTTTGCCTGATCCTCTGACTTCTGCCTGTCTTTGTTTATTGATTTCTGCCTGTTCCCTTGGTCTATTGTATTAAACTACCTAACCTGCACTTGCTTCTGTTTCAGCCTCCATTACATGGCAGAATGCTTTGCCTGCAACATGGAAGCAGCAGGAGAGCAAGGAGAGTGTCACACCAGAGACATAGACCTCCTGGATCAGAATTATGGATTGTGTGACTACCTGAGGCAGTTCATGGTCCACTGCCAAATGTATTTTTCAAGTCTGGTGAACCCCAAGCTGGACAAAAGGCAGGGGTTTGGGTTCATTGTGTCTTGGCTTTATGGCCTGGCCTACCAATGGGCACACCATCTGGCCAGTACAGGGTCCAGTGCCCTCACCCAAGTAACTCAGTTTGTGGAACTATTTTTAAAGGAGTTTGGGAATCCAGCACAGAAATCTCTGTGCAGTCGACATGGGTGAAAATCATTCACATGCCCTGGATCTTCGAGCTTTTTTAGGTGGCACTGCATCTTAAAAAACGGGCATGATTCTGTAATGGAAATCACTACATGGGCTTGGAAACACCTCCAGAACTTGTTGTCTGTGAACACAGTTTGCTGTGTCATCCACAAATGCTGGTTAAAGCTCTATCATGCAAAGAAGCCATATGTGAACATGATCCAGAAATACCGCCATCTTCTCTGGGCCAAAGCTCACTTAAAATGGACCTTTTTAAAGTGGAAAACTGTTCTGTGGTCAGATGAATTGAAATTTTAAGTTCTTTTTGGAAGCCATGGACTAAACTAAAGAGGAGGCGGGGGGACCATCCAGCTTTTTATCAGCTCTCAACTCAAAAGCCTGTATCTATGATGGTATGGGGGTGCTTTAGTGCTAGAGCTTGACTGACATTGATTTTTCTTTATGTGCCAAATAACTGACATGTATTTATTGTTTCTTCTGTTTTTGACACAATGATAACACCACTGAACCGAACAAACCACTTTATTTATAACAACTTTGTCAATTTCACTTCCTCCTTGCATATGAAACAAACAAAAAAAAAACCTTTTTATTTAGACACCAATAAATAGAGGGGGTCTGAAAGCAAAAACGAAAAATAAAGTGCACTGTTAAGTTTCTTTATTTAAATAAAAGCTTTGTTACTGCATGAGTTTGTCTCTCTTAGCACCAAACTACACTTAAACTACATATCAAGCGTTATGTAACACATCTCAATTGTACATTAATAGCTGTTATGTTAAAGTTTATTTATTAAAGCAAAGCAAGTATATTTTCTGTGCACACCATTTTTGACTCATCTTTTCTCATATTTAGTGCTGCAATAGCACTCCTGCATGCAATTCTCAAAACATGCACAAGATGGTGGTTTTCTGATATTAGAAAATCGATAACTGATAAGGAAAAATGTTTATCAGGAAAAATAGCGGTAAAACCGATAATCGGTCAATCACTAATTACTGCCTATGGAACGGCACCATCAATGCTGAAAGGTATATACAGGTTTTAGAGCACCATATGCTTCCATCCGGAAAATGTTGCTCCAGCTGTTTCTTTTTAGCAAAACTTACTTTTCTCGCCTTTTGTTGCCCCTGTCCCAACTTTTCTGAGACGTGTTGTGGCCATCAAATTCAAAATTACCTTCATTTTTTTCTTAAAATGATACATTTACTCAGTTTAAACATTTGATATGTTTTCTATATTCTATTGTGAATAACCTATGGGTTAATGAGATTTGCATTATTGCATTCTGTTTTTTTTATTGACATTTTACACAGCTTTCCAACTTTTGTGGAATTGGGGTTGTAAAATGGTTACTGGTTTTTTGTTTGTTTGTTTCAAATGCAATGAACAATATCTGTTTGTGTTTCTAAAGTAAACATTGTTGTGATCAATAAATTGCCATCAATTCCTGATGTATCAAATATGATACAACAATATGTAAGTGATATTACTTTTTTTTATGTATTTTGTCAAAGGGTCCAATAAACACTTCATTTAAAAATAATAGAATTTTCTGCCTATTATTTGATGTGTCAGGCTTCGCCAATAGTAACAATAGCGCTGTGACTTTAGGTTCATTTCCAACATACATAAATGATGGTCAGTAAACCCATTTGTAAAGATATTAGCCTTTAAAACTCTGTCACTGCTATTTTTACTCATATAAAACTGATCTAACTTCGCTGCACTGATATGAACATGGGAGGCCTTAACACGTGTACTGCTTTTTAATAATCTTTTTTAATGAATTAGCAGATGAAGGGCATGGTTCTTCACCATTCCTATCTAATGTGCAGTATGTATGTATGATCTAAAATGCACTTCCACACACCTCCAAAGACCATACATACATTGTCAAATTTTCCTAAAGTACTATGTAGTTTTGTTAAAAAAAAAAAAAAAAAAAAAAAAAAAACTTTGCCCTTTCTGTTCCATTGTTTGGTGCATGAACATTAATGAAAAGAAAAGAAAACCCCATTAGGTTGCTCTACTTGAACAACCAAAATTCTGCCCTTTTCTATCTCATATGAAGATAAATAGTCCATAATGAGCTTCTCTGAGTACAGAATTGCAACACCTCCACTAAGGTAAGAACCATGACTTAAAAAGATTTTACCCTCCCACCACTTTCTCCATTGTACCTCATTATCTAAATCACTATGAATTTCTAGTAGAAATATGAAAATATCTTTATTTTGAATAAATTCATGCAAAACTGATCTCTTTCTATAATCCCTTCGTCCAATGATGTTAATTGTTCCTATTTTGAGGCTCTCCATGAACAGAGATAATAGAGGATGACACAGAAAAAGAAAGAATAACAAAATAGCACAGGGTAAAAGGCACACCCTTTGTGACATCACCATTATTTAGATAAACCTTTTGCTATTCCTTTGTTTTATTTTAACAATTTTTTGTTAAAATGTTACTTTTTCTTTTGCTGAACTCGTCAAACCCCACAGACTTTTGTATTTTAATTGCTGATCTCAATAATATAATAATTCTTTAGATTTATATAGCGCTTTTCTAGACACTCAAACCACTTTACATTGTATGGGGGGGGGAAGTCTCTTCAACCACCACCAGTGTGTAGAGTCCACATGGATGATGTGATGGCAGCCATAGTGCACCAGAATGCCCATCACACACCACCAATTGGAAGAGAGGAGAGGAAAGTGATGTAGCCAACTCAAGAATAGAAATTATTAGGGAGCCTTGATAGATAAGGGCCAATGGGGCAATTTTTAATGACAGATAGTCAGGACCTTGGTTTAATGTCTCATCTGAAAGTGCTGTTTTTACAGTATAGTGTCCCAGTCACTATACTGGGGCATTAGGACCCACACAGACCACAGGGTGAGCACCCCCTGCTGGCCTCACTAATAACACTTCCAGCAGCAACCTCAGTTTTCCCCAGGAGGTCTCCCATACAGCTACTGGCCAGGCTCAACTCTGCTTAGCTTCAGTAGGAAACCAGGTGAGAGGCAATGGCTCTGGGTGTCCCCACTTAGTGCTGATGACACACTCGGCCCAACACTTTGGTGATCCGTTACAATTTCATTATTTTTTTTTTTGTGTGGGCATGCATTTTTTTGTGCCCAATGTTGCCTCATTCAAAGCATTTTAAGTTTCCAGTACTTGCGTAAATCATGGAGGATTTGCCCTTGTATAAAACTCAGAAGGAAATATCAAGAGTCGGCAAATCTAAAAAAATAAACACCTGGCATCTGAAAGACATCGCATGCTTAAGCAACTTGTTTTTATACACTAGTGGAACCATTTTAATTCCGTAAGCAATTTTTCAGAATTTCAACAATTCTTCTTCAATGTTGTGATTGGGAATGAATGAAGGGGACATTAGTGATGGTGACTAATTGAGTGAGATACCTAAGGTGAAATTATAGTAAAAGCACCATTCACCCAAACTCGGCTCTGAATCAACCGAATAAACTTTGTTCCTTCAGAAAGATCACAACAGTCTTGTTCATCATCACAGCTGAGACGATATTTTTGTACCCCAACTACTTTCATGAGTACATCCTCTACTGTAGCGCAGGCGTCAGGCACACACCTGACTCCATGGTGGAGTGAGAGAGAGGCACTGTACCCACTCGGGTGAAACTCCATCTCCGCCACAAAGTTAGCAAAAAACACTCACCACAAAATAATAGAAATGTAAGAATAAGTTCTATGTAAAGAAAAAGAAAACACATATACACAAAAAAGAACAAGGTATTAGAGAAAGAAAAAGAGAGAAATAATTAATGCCAAGTCCAAATCACAATCGCTCCTCTCACCTATGAAACGCTCACGTACCCCACACTCCCGACATGCAATGTGAGCGAGCGAGCAAGTGAGAGAGAGAGAGACTGAATCTCAGATGGTTCTCTACTAGACTTATAGTGCACTACACATGGGGAATAAACTTGTTTATCCACAGCCTATGTAGTGCATTTGTTTAATTATATAGATTTATATTATTACATAATCAAGGAAGTAAAAGTTTGAATTATGTTGAGAAAAAAAAAACACTAGCATGAATTAACACTAAGATAATGATAACTATAAAACATTCATTTTTCATGTCACATTCATGTTCTCTAAATCAGATTACTTGCTAATAATTCTTTCTTGAATAAAATATTCCTGAATTATAAAAGAGTACTGTTAGAGAGTAAAAATGTCTACAAATTCACTTCATCAAGTTCTACAACTTAAGGATGTGTAATTCACAGTAAATAAAACTTCTACAGAAGAATGACATGAGGACAGAGGAAATGATGTGCTGAGTTTTTTATGCATTTGACGAAGGATCACCCAAAAAAAGTCTAGAAAAATTGGAAGTGTGTCTGGTTACATATTCTGCTCAATTTGATAAAGATTGTGAGATTAGCAGGTGCCAGTTTTACACATTATTTTGTCCTTCTTTCAAAACCAGGTGCCCCATGTGTGTTGTTGGGAGCAGTTGCCAGGTCCCCAGTTTTAATGAGGAATTGAGCTACTTTTGACTCACCAGCGATTTATCTGGCTCTGGATTGGAGTTTGGACATTTTTATGTACATTATTTTAATGATATCTGTATATTAAAACGTACAGAAGTGAGCATGCACTGTGATCCCCTCTTATACAAACACCTATTGATCCTGTTCTCAACTTCAGCTCTGTGTTACTATATGAATATATTTGAGTCAATGGGTTTCCTCTGTGGAATAATACGGGACCATTTTAGGACCTTAGTGAAACAACTATTGAGGAAAACTGCATGGTTTTAATACTGCTTGTTTATTGAGCCACTATCTGGTAACCTTGTTCATAGTGGCTAGAAGAACTATTTCAGTTTTAACAACAATAAAAAAATTTTTAAAAAAATAAAAAAAAACGTATTGTTGCTGTGGCTTGCATTTTTTTTTGTAAACTCTCTTTTGCTCCTTATTAAATGTAGATTTCTTTACCTTTTCACTTTTGAAATTCTTTTATTTATTTAATTACTGAGATCATTTTCATGTCACTGCTGCTTTTAAACCCTGCAGTTCACACACTGCATTTAGTTTGTGTCCCAGGTGCAGTTTGTGATTAGTTACAATGTTTTAGTAAATAAAGTTTTGTGCTGCAGTTTCTCACATACGTACATCTGACCCAAAGACTGTGACAAAACATCAAGGTGCAGTGAAAAGAAACAATCTTCCTCCTCAGGACATTGATGATGAACCTAAAACTTCTGCTTCAGTCTCACTATTAGAGAATGTGTCTTACTGAGGAGCAGGTCATGTGACTCTCAGAGAGATGATCTTACCTCAGTATCTCCAGTTTACAGAGAGGATTCTCCAGTACAGCAGAGAGATTCTTCACTCCTGAGTTACCCATTTTATTACAGATACAGTTCTCTCAGGTGTGAGGGGTTTGATCTCAGAGCTGAAGTCAGAGCAGCACAGCCTTCATCTGACATACCATAAAAAGTGCTTTCCCAGTCAATAATGACATCATAAAAAAATAGTGTCGTCCCGCTTTTCAACATTTTAACATTAGTCTACATAGACTACAACAGGAAGTGATGAAATGTGCAGACTCGCCCTATGAAGCGTCGTAGTTACATAAGCAGACAGAGACCAAGAGTTGTCTAATTTCCGTGACAGTGGTGATAACTCATTTCAACAAGTTGTACGCCTTTCAAAGGAGACTAAATTTCCTCTGTGTTTTCGTAGGACATTCGACGAAATAACTAAACCTTTTATCCCCACACGAGGGACCAACAAAATCACCCACAGA
>JANDJT010000092.1:194847-211870 GCA_024331685.1 Stegophilus panzeri | reverse complement strand
TCACTTTCTCTGTTCTCTCACAATGAATCATCAGACCCAAGGTTACAGACTCTGCCTAACTCTCTGTGGGCAGACCACAAGGACCCAGTGGGACATGTGCAATGTGTTCCTTATCAGGCTTTGATTTTTTTTTCTCTGAAACCAATTGAGAGTTTCTTTTGCTGTATGCTTTGGGTCATTGTCCTGCTGGAAGGTCACGTCTCATCTTCATCATCCTGGTGGATGGCAACAGATTCTTCTCAAGAATCTCCCATTAAAGGGCTCCATTCTTTGTTCCTTCAATTATATGAAGTCTGCCAGTACCATCCAATGAAAAACAGCCCCACACCATGATGCTTTTACCTCCAAACTTCACTGTTGGTATAGTGTTGGTATAGGGTGATGTGCAATGCCATTTCTTAACCAAACATGGTGTGTAGTATGACAACCAAAAAGTTACATTTTGCTCTCAACTGACCAGACTACACTCTCCCAGTATTTTATAGGTTTGTCCAAATTAGATGTAGCAAACTTTAAATGAGCTTCTACATGCCTTTAGTAATGGAGTCTTGCAGGGTGAACATGCATAGAGGCAATGGCGGTGGAATACACTGCCTATTATTTTCTCTGTGATGATGGCACCTGCTGCTTCCAAGTGGTTTTGGAGCTCTTTCTGAGTGGTCCTTGGCTCTTGGGCTACTTTTCTGACTATTCTTCTGACTCCCTGATCAGAAATCTTGCTAGGAGCTCCTGTGGCCGATTGATGACAGTGTGATGTTGCTTCCACTTGCGGATAATGGCCCCAATGGTGCTTACTGGAGAATTCAAAAGTTTTGAAATACATCTGTATCTGATTCCATCAATATGTTTAGCAACAATAAGGTTCCAAATGTCTTGGGAGAGCTCTTGGGAGAATCCATCATGAGATGTTTCTTGTGTGACACCTTGGTAATGAAAAGCCTTTTTATAGATCATCAATTTACTAACCCAGCTGTTATTAATTTGCACAGATAGGGGGTATAATTACTTACAGATTTCAGCTGGTTCCTTGCCTTACCTTGTCTTGGAGAACTGCTTTTTCTTAGCATGTTCAATACTTTTTTCCTGTGTCATTTCACTTTATTACACGTAACTTTATTTATGGACTTTAATGTTGTGAAATCTTTATATTTCCAGATTTCTTCAGTTAATACTGATGTCTGGTGAAAATTTCATGTGAATAGCCTCATTAGAAATATATTTACTGAAAAAATGTTGAAGCGTCAAATACTTATTTCCCCACTATAGATTCCCCTACTGACCGGCATGTGCAGCCGCATGTAGGTGTCGAATTTTGAACGGGCAAGCGCCACTCACATTTTCTTCAGATAATGTAAAATCTAGTTCTTCTGAGACCCAAAATTTTCAATTGCTACTCCTCCCAGAGTTTTCAAGCTACATGCACCAAACTCGGTACAGACCTTCAGCGTCTTCGGACTCGAGTTGTTATGACTTTTCTAAGTGATTGGAATTACAGAATTTCCTTTTTGGAAGCTCAAATTGGCCAAAATTCCCATTGACTTGCATTAAAACCTCTGACTATTATAACTCCGTGAGTTTTCAAGCTACTTCCACCAAACTCAGCAGAGTCCTTCAGCCTGTTCAGACCGGTAAAGCTCCATTTTTGCTAACTGATCGTACTCCCAGTGTTTCCGTAGCATACGATCAAAAATCCCCCCAAAATCCCATTCACTTACATTTACGGAACTTTCAGAGCCTGGCTCGGAAAGTTCAGTGTTTCAAACTCTAACTGTCAAAACTCACACACACAAACCTGCGTGTTCTCTCCCGCAAACCCCTTTTCTCTCCCTCTGTCAATGTGCCTATAACAGAGAGTCTCACTTAATCTCTCTCTCTCTCTCTCTCTCTCTCTCTCTCTCTCTCTCTCTGTCTTGCTACAAGTATTGGCACCCTACATGGCCAATACTAAAAGTATTGGCACTCTATCTGTCCAACTCAAAAATATTGGCGCCCTGTCTGTCCAACTCAAAGTATTGGCACCCTATCTGTCCAACTCTAAAAGTATTGGTACCCTTGCTATCTATCCAACTCTAGAAGTTTTGGCTACACATTAGCTTCAGATTTCAAACTGATAACTATTTTAAAGTTTCAGACTGGCTTTGTCAAGCCAACATCAAAGTTTGTCATAACGAGCTTCACCTATGTACTGTAGTTATGTTGCCTTGACAAAGTCAACATACTGATCTGCTTTATAAGCTTATTACATTTTACGGCATTTGGCAGATGCCCTTATCCAGAGCGACTTACATTTATCTCATTTATACAACTGAGCAATTGAGGGTTAAGGGTCTTGCCCAAGGGCCCAATAGTGGTAGCTTGGCAGTGCTGGGGCTTGAACCACTGAGCCTTCACTGCCCCATTATTGACAAAGCCAACATACTGTTCTGCTTTATATGCCTATTATTAGTGGTGCTTGCGAAGCAAAGTATCACTATTATTATTGCTCATACTTCTTCTTCTTCTTATTATTATTATTATTATTCCAGACAAAACCTCAGTGCGAAAATTCAAGCCAGACATGAATGAGGGTTCAAATTGATTGGCTTATTGGGGAGATGTATGCTAAGTGACTTTTATAATCAACTTATAATGACCTGTAGAAAATGAATGGGGAATAAAACACGGGTGGCACAGCTCGGACATTGTTCGGCTTGTATCACATATCCTCTCATAGGGTAGAAGTGGAGTAGACCCGGGATGTACACATTGCGTTTTGGAATTTTTGCAATGTCTGGAAAATGGCTTTATTCCGGCCCCATAGACACTATTGGGAAATTGTTGACTGTGCCCCCCCCCCACCACCCCCAACTCCCACACTGTCAGTGACACAGATATGAATCACGTGTCCAAGTTTTCTGCTTGGTCCAGAGAATCAGGAAATCCCATTTGGGAATGGATGGCACATGCATGGAATTTCCCATCAGAATTCCCAAGACACAGTAATGTAAAATTAGTCCAGAGGAGCAAAAGGCCATAAACTAATGACCAAACTACTGCAGCCATTTCTTACATCAAAAACGATCAGCTCAATGAGGAGAATTGCATTATGCGGGATGACAATACCTTCAACTCAGTGTGCAACAATGCATAATGGGTATTTCAGTGTCATCAAATGCATGTTTACCCCCAATGTCACAAAAGTACTGCAACATAGACATGTGACATATCCAAACACTCAGCTCAATAAGGAGAATTGCACATAACATCATGTGATGTCACATGCATGTTAACCCCCAAAATAAGTGGAATCACAAAAGTACTGCAGCATACACATGTGGCATATCTACTCAGCTCAGTGAGGAGAATTGCATTATGGGAATTGTAGTGACATCACGTGATGTTACGTGCACATTAACCCCCAAAATAAGTGCAATTGCAAAAGTACCTCAACATAGACATGTGACATCAAAACACTCTATGAGGAGAATTGCATGAGAATAAATAGAGAATAAAACACGGGTGTCACAGCTCGGACTTAGGGAGTAGATCTGACACGTAGACAATTTTCACCGGAAGTGTCCAGAAAACGGCATTATTCTGGCCCTATAGACAATAATTGGAAATTTTGCCCCCCCCCCACCCCCCCCAAACTTCCCCACTGTCAGTGATACAGACATGAATGTCTAATTTTCCATGGACAAGCAACACTCACATTTTCTTAAAAAAAATGTCAATTCTAGTTCTGCTTCTTCTTCTGCTCTTGAGTCTATTGCAGCCCATAGACCCGTACATTTGAAAGTTCTGAAATTTGGCACACAGATCAGGATACCTGCACAGTTTCAGGACAGTGCAACCTTGTGGTGAAAATTTATAATGCAATTTAAAAAAATGCTAATAGCTGTAAAATACAAAATCATTGTCATGAGACTATTCTTGTTAGATTCCTTGAGTCAATCATAACAACTTTGCCATTGTCAGCTGAACTTGCTGTCAGCCATTTTAAAATGTTTTGAAAACCTACTTTTTCGAACTCCACCTTTACCGCTTTTCAGAAATAATGTAATGAGATCATCCTCAGACCATACTGACAAAAAGTTATGGAATACAAGTTGATTAGTTAAACCCTTTTCAAATAACATGCAAATTAATTGAACAGGAAGCATGCCAAAATGGACATGAGGCTATATCTCCATAACACTTTAGCATATTCAGACCAAACCAGGTACATGTCATAGCCATCAACTTAATGGTACCTGCAGAGTTTTGGAACAGAGATGTGAAAAAACATATTTTTGCTTGGAACTTTTGAACAGTTTGCCCTAAAATCATGAAACTGGTCTTTTTAGATTCTATGGGGTATACTGAGTCAAATGATATGAAATTTACATGTCAGACATTTTGGGTGTCAGACATTTTGAATTTAGTCATAAAATGCTGACTTTTACTAACATTTTGGCGTGTTGTCACAAAAATCAGTATATGTCATCAGCACTATACCCTGAAGGTACTCAAAAGGTTTCAGGGCAGCACCACCTTTTGGTCAAAAATTATAGTGCAATTTCTAAAAATGCTAATATCTCTTGATTACTTTTGCCTATTGTAATGAGACTGGACTTGATAGATTCTTTGGGTCATGCTGAGCACAATGATAGCAATTATGCCATGGTCTGCTGAACTTGCTGTCCGCCATTTTGAAATACTTTGAAAAGCCACTTTTCCGAACTTCTCCTAGACGGATTGTTTGATTTTTATGAAAATGGCAAAAAAAAAAGATCAAAATCCAGTTGATTAATCAAACCCTTCCTGAATAACATGCAAACCAATTCAATGATGAGCATGCTGAAATGGATGTGAGTCTATATCTACGTTACGCTTTAGCATATTCAGACCAAACTTAGTATATCTGCTCTGGAAGTCTATGGCAGCCCATAGAACCGCAAACAGATAGAGGACAGTCTCTTCTGTTCAAACAGCAAATTTCGAGTCTTTAACTCAATCCCTCTAGTGCCACCAACTGTCCAAATTTGCACTCATGTTTATGTTAATAACTTTTGAACTGTGAGTCCTAGAAACAAAATTCTTCTTTCCTCTGATTCACTGGCTCAATTCAAATGCATTTGTTAGTGTTCTTCTTCTTATTATTATTAGGGGTCAAGCACCAAAGGTGTGTAGGCACCTCTTGTAATCGTTAGTGTTCTTCTTCTTACTATTATTAAGGGTTCAAGCTTGTAGCACTGAAACGTATTGTAATTCTTAAGATTTTTAGGGGTTCAAGCAGGTAGTGCTGAAAGCCTATTGTAATTGTTAAGATGTTTATTATTAGGGCTTCAAGCACATAGTGCTGACACCCTATTGTAATTGTTAATTAATATTTTTATCATTATTATTATTAGAATTGATAAGATCTGTTAAGATTGTTAATTGTTAAGATTTGTTTTATTGTTGCTATTATTATTATTATCCCGCCATGAAACTGATCGGGATTCAGCAGCTATTAGACAAGGTTAACAATGGCCAATCGGAATGAAACTTGTTGGACCTATATGGCTCTTGGTTTAAGAGGTTTGTAAAGTTTCAAAAGCCTATGAATCCTAAACGAAAAGTCAAAACTTCACAAAACTAGGTGAGCAGGTGCAACATATAATTCTAAAGAAGCATGCAAATGGAGCATATTTTATGGAGATCAGACAATAGGTGGTGCTATAACTGTTAAAAAGCTTTAAAAACCATATATTTCCCTAGTAAATTGCCTGTATTGGCTGTAAATTGTCTTTTCCATCTATGATCTAGGTTGCTACAGGCTTGTTAAAGAATAAATAATACCTTTTTACACTTGTGCTTAAAGGCTTTAAAATGTGGACTTGAGAAAGTGTACCCAAAAGCCTATAACTCATCAAGGAATGCTTAGATCATCTGGAAAGTAGGTAAGCTCATGTGACATATGACTCTGACAAGCACAAAGGTTTATCACTTAATTTGTTCATTTGAGGTATCAGGGTTTGCAATTATATCACATTATGATTACAGTGACATCAGGAATTGATGTTATAAAGGGGAGACCTGAAGTAAGCCTTGTCGTGGAAATTAGACAACACTCGCAGACTCGTACTCTGAGGTGAAAAAGGTTTATTACAAAAAGATGATTAATACAGGATAGAAGAAGCAGGATAGAATAATGAGAGCACACTGAGGCGCTTGTGCTGAACAACTACTATATATATATATATATAAAACGCAGAGCATGATACACTTCTGTGTACCGATAAGAAGCAGTTTGAGGAAGTTCAAACAGGCTTTGTTTCAGGGTCTTAGAAGATGTGCAGACGAACCTTGAACAGAAAAACATGTTTGTGTCTCTGTATGAAGATAAATCTGTACTAATCTAAATGACGTGACATGACCTTCTTAGGCGTTATCCTCTGATGAACATGAACAGAACAAGAACAAAACTATTACAAAGTAAAAATGTATAATTTCCCTCACAGCATTTTCTTACCTATCATTTATTACACGGATCTTTATGAATAACAAAATGTGTGTGAAACCTGAAAATAGTATTATTAATGGGAGACCTGGAATAAGCATTTTGTTTCTTGTCATGCCTTATAGGATTGCACAATATTAAGTAATATCTTAATATAGTAACGTCTATAAGGGCCCTAAATGGCTTGAACCCCGATAATTGCTGCTTGCAGCTATACGTATTAGAGGTTCAAGCCCAATGGGCTGAAACCCTATTGTAATTGTAAGGATTTTTTGTGGTTTTTTATTATTATTCTGCCCTAAATCTGATCGTGCAGACCAAACTGTAAGGCTTATAGAGCTGAAACTTTGAGGGAAGGGAGTACCCCAGAGTAGTACAGCGTGCAAAGTTTTGGCCTGATCCGTCAGATGTTGGTGCTATAGTTAGCATGTTTACAAAAATGGCCATAACTTTTGAACCATTTGTCACAGACTCAATGTCTTATATTTGTGGAATCCTTGGGACCAGACGAAAAAAACGTATATCTCCGATTTCATTTCTGCCTATAAAACTTTCCACCATCTTGGATTTTGTTGTAAAACCTACTTTTGCAAACTAGTCCTAGGTTTTTCATCTGATCGGGACCAAACCAGTGCTAAATGATTCTATGGAGTCTCACTATGAAAACTTATAAAAAAAGATAAATTTACAACACTTTTTTTCTTTAACAAAATAAAATATCTCCACCAAATTTGGCATGCTTATGTTTGAGGACAATCTATGGTGGCCCAGAAACGTTGGTGCAGTTTGGCCACATGCTGGCACTATAATACAGAAAAAACATGAAATTGGCTGTAACTATGGAGCCATTGATCTAATTGACTTAAAAATTTGCGTACCATGTCTTTGTATCAGTTGCCATCACTGCCTATGTGTTGCCATGTTGAAAAACATGGCCATCATCGGCCAATCAAATTTCAGTAGCTATTAGACAAGGTTACCAATGGCGGATCGGAACGAAACTTGGTGGACCTATTTGACTCTTGATCTAAGAGGTTTGTGCAAAGTTTGAAAAAAAATCTACCACTAGGTGCCGCTATCACGATTTTTGTCGGTGTTAATGGTTCTATTTAATGCAGTGTTTTGAACAAACAACTAATATATACCAAATGATACGTCTTCTTATTCTAAACATATTTGCCTCGAGCACCATTGGTGTCTGTCAAACCGTTTGGCAAATACTTCAGATATGTTAAAAACATACTTTTGCAAACTAGTCATAGGTTTTTCATCCATCCATCCATCTTCTATACTGCTTGATCCTTTTCAGGGTCACAGGGAAACCTGGAGCCTATCCCAGGGAGCATCAGGCACAAGGCGGGGTACACCCTGGCCAGGGTGCCAATCCATCGCAGGGCACACAATCACATACACATTCACACACTACGGACACTTTGGACACGGCAATCAGCCTACCATGCATGTCTTTGGACTGGGGGAGGAAACCAGAGTACTCGGAGGAAACTCCCGCAGCATGGGGAGAACATGCAAACTCTGTGCACACAGAGCAGTGGTGGGAAGCGAACGCCCAACCCTGGCGGTGTGAGGCGAACTTGCTAACCACTAAGCCACCGTGCGCGCATAGGTTTTACATGTGAAATTAAGTGAAATTAACCTATTGCAGGACAATATGTTGGATATCTTATATCAATAATTGTCCAAAAAAGTTGAATTTTTGATTTACCCTCGCAAGGGCACATTAAAATATTTGAAGTGGGTGTGGCCTCTTTTATTTAAAGGGTTATAATTCTTGAACAGAATGAGAAATTTTCACCAAACTTGGTATACTTATGTAAGGTCTCCGTCTGAGGGGAGTTGTCAAAAATGGAGGAGTTTGACCACTTGGTGGAGTTATAATAGTAAAAAAAAATACTTAACAATGGCTGTGTAAATGGTGTGTAAATAATTGTATATTATTCAATGCTTCAGACACACATTATTTGTATCATATATTAGATCTCATCATTCTCAACAACTTTGCCTCTAGGAGCACTGCTATCAAATCTTCTGTTAAATATTTGAGATTATTTAAAAAACATAGTTTTGTGATCTAGTCCTAAGTTATTTGCTTAACTGTAATAATCCTATTGCAGGACAATTCTTTGGACTACTTATCAATAATTATCAAAAAAAAGTTGAAGTTTTGATTTACTCTTGCAAGGGTGTGCCCACTTTTACTTAAATGGCATGGAATTACCTATTTTCACCAAATTGGGGTACATATGTATGAGTTCAATTTGAGGATAGATGGAAATTACTGAGTGTGTCCAGTACGTGGTGCTATAGCAGAACAAAACATGAAATTGGCAGTAAATGTGGAACCATTGGTCCAATAGACTTGATAAATAAATCTTGCAATAATTGTCCTTGTCCAAGGTCCAATCAGCATATACAAGGACTATTGTGAATCTTGAAAAACATGGCCGCCATTGATTGAGCAACGTTCTGCAGCTATTAGACATTTTCTTTGATTTAGGTGCTTATAGGATTACACAATATTAAGTAATATCTTTTAACGTCTTTAAGGGCCCTAAACGACTTGAACACCAATAATTGCTGCTTGCAGCTATATTTATTAGGGGCCAAGCACCAAAGGTGTGTAGGCACCTCTTGTAATCGTTAGTTTGCTTCTTCTTATTATTATTGATATTATTATCATTATTATTATTATTATTATTATTCTGCTCTTGAAGTCTATGGCAACCCATAGAACCGTATGGTAAAAAGTTGTGAAATTTGGCACAGTCATAGAGGAGAGTCTGAACATTAACCACAGCAATTGTGGAAACTCAATCCCTGTAGTGCCACCAACTGTCCAAATTTGCACTCATGTTTATGTTAATAACTTTTGAACTGTGAGTCCTAGAAACAAAATTCATATTTCCTCTTAATCCTTGACGCCCCATTTTCCATCACTTTCAGTCATGAGAATTTTTCCACCATTATGAGTTTTCTGAAAAACCTACTTTTTTGAACTCGTCCTAGGCCGTTTGTCCGATTTGCATGAAAATTCGATGAAGAGCATGTCAAATTGGACGTGAGGCTATATCTCCACAATGCTTTAATGTATGGCGACGGGTCTTGGTACATGTCATCAAAAGCATGACCTGAGGCTACATGCGTTGTTTTGACACAGTGCCACCTAGTGGTCAGGAGATGTGAAAAATGGACAGTTTCACTTATAATTTCTGAATGGTTTGGCCAAAAATCACAAAACTGGACTCTTTAAATTCGGTATAGCATGGCAAGTCGAACGATATACAATTTTCCCAATTTTGGCCATTTTGAATTTTGCCGTAAAATGCTATATTTTATGCGGACCTTGGCATATCATTACGAAACTTGGTATGTGTCTTTGGCATTGAGGCTTGAAGGTGCTTTAAAAGTTTCAAGGCAGCACCACCTTCTGGTCAAAAATTATAATGAAATTTTTAAAAAAGCTAATTGCTTTTGATTAATTTTGCCTATTATAATGAACCTGGTCTTATTACATTCCTTGGGTCATGCTGAGAACAGAGATTCCAATTTTGCCATAGTTGGCCAAACTTCCTCTCCACCATTTTGATTTTCTTTAAAAGCCTACTTTTTCGAACTCCTCCTAGACCGTTTCTTTCATTCGAAAGAAATCATCTTCACATGATGCTGGCAAAAAGGTGGCTCAAGACGATTCGAATGCACCCTATGATGTAATTTTTCAGAAAATACAAAATGGCGGAAATATTTTCATGACTTTTTCAAACTCATCCTATGCCATTTGTCCAATTTGCATGAAAATTGGCCTGTCATCTAGAGATACTGACAAAAATTTAATAAATGATAACCATATCATTTTTAAACGGCGTTTCAACGAATCAGATGGTGAGCATGCCAAAATGGAATTTGAGGGATTGTGACAAAACTTGGTATGTGTCATCAGAATTAGGCTTATCTGTAGCATTTTGGTACGGCATCACCTAGTGCTCACGAGATATGAAAAAGCACATTTTTGCTTATACCTTCTGAACAGTTTGCCATAAAATTCTCAAATTGTTCTCATTAGATTCAGTGGGCCATACTAAATCCAACAATATGAAATATGTCAGACATTTTGAATTTAGTAATAAAAATACAGCATTTTATTTTTAAAATAAATGGGTTTTTTTATGATTGAATGTTTACTTTTTCTAACTACTCATACACTGTTCATCGGACTCTAACCAAAAACATGTCACACAGTTTCTTTTGCTGCTCATGGTGCCGATAATTGGTTTGACCCCGGTATTGCTGTTTGCAGCTATATTTAGGGGATAAGCCCAGAATGGGCGATGTCCCCTATGGTTTTTGCTAGTTTGCCTATTATTATTCTTCTTCTGCCATAGGAGAAGAATGCACACAGATAGAGTACCCACTGAACTGTTATCACAGCCAGTTTGAACGCTCTCTCAAAAGCTCTAGTGCCAGCAACAGGTCAAATTTTCACTCATATTTATGCTAATAACTTTGAACCATAAGGGCTCAAAACAATTCCTTTTCCCTCTGATTCCTTGGCTTATGCCGAGTTGAATGCACACCTTTCAATTTCCGCCAACTAAATTTTCCGCCATTTTGAATTTTTTGAAAAACCTAGTTTTTTTAACTCCTCCTAGACTGTAAGTCCAATTTTCACAAAAATCGAAGCACATCATCTTCAGACCATGCTGACAAAAAGTTATGGAATTCAAGTTGATTAGTCCAACAGTTTTTGAATAACGCACAAATGAATTAGATGGCAAGCATTCCAAAATGGACATGAGGGTATATCTCCGTAACACTTTAGCATATTCATACCAAACTTTTATTTGTCATAGCTATCATGACTTGAGTGTGCCTGCTCAGTTGCAGAACAGCACCACCTAGTGGTCACAAGAGATGAAACAAGCACATTTTTGCTTATATCATCTGAACTATTTGTCATAAAATCATTAAATTGATCTCATTAGATTCAGTGGGGTATACCAAGTCCAAAGATATGAAAAATTCTTATGTCGGCATTTTGGATGTTGGCCATTTTTAGACATAAAATACTTTATTTTACGAATGGCTTGGCATCTCATTATGAAAATCAGTCTGTATCATCAGCACCAAGCCTTGAAGGTACTCACAAGTTTTAAAAATTATAATGCAATTACTAATAAGGCTAATAGCTTTTGACTCCTTTTGCCTATTGTCATGAGACTGGTCTTACTAGATTACTTGGTTCATGCCGAGAACAATAATACAAATTAGGCCATGATCGAGCAAACTTCCTGTCTGCCATTTTAAATGTTTTGAAAATGTACTTTTTCGAACTCCTCCTTGACCATTTGTCTGATTTTCACCAAAATCGAATCACATCATCTTCCAACCATCCCGACAAAATCTTATGGAAATCCAGTTGATTCACAAACTGTTCTCAAATAATGCACAAACTAATTAGATGGTAAGCAAGCCAAAACGGGTGAGATGCTATATCTCCGCAATGCTTGGGAGTATTGAGACAAAACATGGTAGTTGTCACCAAAATCATGACCTGAGGGTACTTGCACAGTTTTAGTATGGTGCCCCCTACTGGTCAAGAAACATGAAAATGGCTTTTTTGCTAATAACTTCTGACTAACTTAGCCAAAAATCACAAGACTGGTCTTATTTGATTCAGTGTAGCATACAGAGTCGACTGATACCCAGTATTACCATGTCAGCCATTTTGGACATCAGCCATTTTGAATTTTGTCATAAAATACTTGGTATGTGTCATTGGCACCTACCCTGAGGGCACCCTAAAGTTTGGGGCCGGCGCCACCTGGTGTTCAAAAGATTTAACAAAAATTCAAATATGCTTATAGTTTTTGGCAACTTTGTTTGGTGGCCATGAATATTACTTCTTTTTATTCCATGTGTCCTACGGAATTTACAGAACAGTGATTTGTACATTTCCACAGTCAGCCATTTAGTAACTTTAAACTAACTAAATCTATTAAGGTACGTGACATAAACTAACTACTATCGAACTATATTAACTATAGTTATCAAGGTAACTTAAATAACATATCTAACTATACTAATACTCCGCGCCATCTACTGGGAGGCACACGGTATATATAGCAAACATAATCAGCGTTGAGTGCTGACAGCTGAATACACTGAAGACACACCCTCGAACCACAACCAATGACAGAACAGGGAGGAGACAGAACAAAAACAAAACAAATGCATGTGTCCACAGTAAACAATGTCACAGTTGTCAACATTCGAAGAGCTTGCGCTCGCTGAGCACTCACGCTCCTTGCTCGTGCACGTGCGCGCTCTCCAGCACTCAAAGCGCGTGGCAGGCTGCAGCTCTGTCTAAAGGGGAGATCGTGACAACTACCCACTGTATTCATTGACATCCACATGAGTTCAGCAACTTTGCACCATCTGATCTTATGTAAAGAGTTTTAGTTATTTATTGTTCCTACACCTACAACATTTGTCCAATCAGCATCACATTGAAATCTGCATATTATGTCTGAAAAAAATAAGCAAACAGATTTTTGATATTCAAAAATGTGGGGATACCAAAGACGAAGTAAGGCTGTTGGATTTGCTTAATAAAAATAAAATTACTTTGTGATCTTAGGACCTTGCCCTAATGGTTCTTGTTAATTTTTGATACCCCCTAGTTATAAACAATGACTATGTGTATACTTACATTAAATATTTCAACATTTAATATTTCAAATACACAACGATTCACACTATCAGTGCTCAATAAGTGGTTTTAATGTTTCATGTGATATATTTGCAAATTATAATAATTAGAAAGAACATTTGTAAATTTATTGCTGTGACAGGTTAGTGTGAGAGAATCAAAACAATCTAACAAAAGTGTGAGAGAATCTTTTTTTATTTAAAACCTGTATTGAAATTACAGAATAAAAATAAATATTTGAAAAAGTAGTTTTGTATTTAAGAACTTAAATTCACAGTACCAGATTTATAAAAACAAACAAACAAAAAAACCTGATCAAAGAACATAACCAGCAGCATGTAAGAATTAGCAGTCATCTTATTCCGATGTGCGTTGCTAATAATGGAACGTGCAGGAAACGATAACCAAACATTAGTTCCTAGGACAGGCTTTCTAACACAGCCTCCCCCAGTTATCTTTCAGGATAATTGAACACTCTAAGAAAGTCTGTCTGAAGTGTCTGTGTCATCATCCTCAAGGTGAGGAAGTGGGATCAGCTGGACAATTGGATGGGTGTAGGTTTTCTCCTTGATCTTGACTCTAGCGATACAAATTCTACCATCGGCCCCAGCCAGGGTATCCATCACTGTGCCGACAGGCCAGAGCACCCATGGCAACTGAGGATCAACAATAAGCACTACTTGACCTACTGTCAGTTCTTTGACATCAGTCTTCCACTTATGACGACTGTGCAAGCCTGGGAGGTAATGGCGAATGAAGGCAGTCCAGAAACACCAACACCTGACTATGTCTCCACCTCCGTCTTCTGAGCAAGTTGTTAGAGTCATACAGGACCTGAAGTAGAGAGGCATCACGGCGACCCATAAGAAGTAGGTTTGGAGTCACTGGTTCAAAGTCTGCGACATCTGAGGATACATAGCCAAGTGGTTTCGCATTCAAGATGATCTCAACTTCCACCAGAAGGGTTTGCAGTACTGGTACTGGGACCAACTGTTCTCGCATGATTACACACAGTGCTGTCTTAACTGATTACACCTCAAGCTCTCAGGTTCCCCCGAAGTGAGGAGCACTTGGTGGATTATGGCAGAACCAGATCTTCTGCCCAGCCAGCAGCTCCTGAAGCCTTGGTGACATGGCATTGAAGGTATCTCATAGTTCTCAATCACCTCCAATGAAATTAGTGCCATTATCGCAAAGCAGTTGCATGGGCTTGCCTCATCATGCTATGAATCGACGCAGAGATTGCAGGAATGCATCAGTGTCCAAATGCTCTAATAAATCCAGATGCACACAGCGTGTCGTCATACATTTGTAGATAATCCCCCATCTTTTCTCTTGGCGGCGACCAACTTTGACTGTGAATGGGCCGAAGCAGTCTACACCAGTAGAATGGAAAGGCGGCTTATACAGGTTCAGCCTGCAGGGTGGTAGACCCGGCAATCGTGGGGTCTGAGGCTTGGCATGCCACAGCTGACAGTCTTGATAGCTTCTCTGCCTCGAAGTACTCATTACTGGCGACGCAGTTCAGCTAGGACCCTTTCTGAACCGGGGTGAAGGAGTCGCTGATCTCTCTCCTTAATTAATAGCTTGGTGACGGGATGGCCAGGGTCTAACACAATTGGATGTATAGTCTCCAGGTCAAGGTCACTGACATGGCGTAACCTTCCACCCACTCTAATGAGACCAGTGGCCCCATCATACTCAGGGGTGAGAGAGCCCAAACAACTGTCAGTTGGAATTGACTGCACAGCCTTTAAAGCCCTGACATCAAAGTGAAAGAGTCACTTTGAGCCTGTGCTAGGAGGAGCCTCTCTGCTTTAATATAATCAGAAGCTCCAACAGGAGAGTCATTGTCTGTGCTGGCCACCCCATACAGGGATCTAACAGTGGCCTGCATAAGCTCTTGCCATGTGTAGAACTGGCTTGGATCAGGAAGAGAACTACTAAGCACGGAAACACTTCCAATAAAGGCAGCCTTTTTTAACTCACTGAAGTCTGGCTCTTATTCAGTTTTAGGTGTTGATGGCCACTGGTCAACTGGCTGGTTCAGGAAGGCTTGTCCTGAGCTCCACTGATGGGGGCCTGCCAACTCGGTTAGCGTAAGATCTCTGGTGAGGTGATCAGCAGGGTTGTGAGCTGACTCAACATTCCTCCATTCAGCCATATCGGTGAGGTTCTGTATTTCTGCCACACATGTTCCTACGAACACCTTGTAGCAACAGGTCTCCTATGTCAGCCAGTACAAAACAGTGGTGGAGTCAGACCAGAAAGTGACCTTGTGGATTGGAATGGTCAATTCTGTTTGGATCACCTTGGCCAACTGGGCACCAGTCAGCACTGCACTCAGCTCTAAGGGAGGCATGGACAGGCATTTCCTTGTTGCTACTCTAGACCTGGCCAAGACAAAGGTTACGGTGACCTCTCCTTTGCTATCTGTGGTAGGCAAGTAGGCTACCAAAGCATAAGCTCTTTCCGATGAATCACTAAAGACATGAAGCTCTCGGATGACAGAAGTGTTGTCATTAGATGCCGAGGTGTATGCTTGAGGGAACTGCAACTGAAAGAGAGTTGGGATTTCTTCTACCCAGGCAAGCCACTGGTCCCTAAAATGTGGCTGTTCAATGGGATCGTCCCAACCGAGGGTGTGTTTCCAAAGGTCTTAGATAAAGACCTGGGCCCTGGTAGTGATTGGATACAGCAAACAGGAAGTTGGAGTGTCACAGGAAGCAGGAAGTGTCACAGGAAGCAGTGTCCCTCGAGCTGATGCTATTTTCTTCTAATCTCTATACTTTAAAATTATACTTTTTTACCTTACGTTATTTTTTTTTACCTTTACAACGTTTACAAATATCACTGATACTACTTTAGATAAAACAACCGTAACATTGCGCTGTTGCTAAGTTTTATTGGTTCTTACAAACATCCATGACTAGCTTGTAGCCCGCTAGCATCACCTTACCGCTAGCCTTGTTTACATTTCACATTTGTCTCATTTACCGCTGTTTTTTAAAGCGAATATGTCGGTTGTTTCTCCGCTTTTGAGTGCAGATGAGGACTCGCTCGAGCTGCACATGGTGCTGCTGGAACTGGAGGATGTGAAGAAACAGATCCGCGACCTACTCGACAAGCAGGCCCAGCTGCTGGAGTGAAGAATCGCGCTGGAAACATCTTGTGCTTCCGCCTACACATCCAAGGTAAGCACGCAGTGTGGTATTACCACGCCCAGCCCCTCTACGCCGTGTGTTTCTCTGTGCAGGGACCGTGCACCCAAGACTTTTCCAGCCGAGGTCTCCGTCACGTCGGCGCCGACTCACCATGGACCTTGGGTGCACCAGTAGCGAAAGGCGAGAGCCATACCCTGGGCGAGGACCTCTCCACCTCCAGTGTTCGAGATCACAACCAGGAACCGCTTTGCCCCTCTCTGTCAGACCAGACCAAACGCTGTGATCGTCGGGGACTCCACTGTGTGAAATGTCCACGTTGCTTCAACAAAGGGTAAGGTGCACACACATTGTTTTTCTGGTGCTCGTGTCCTTGATGTTGCTGAGCAGGTACCGGGGATCCTGAAGAAGGACGAGCGCATTGGAGCGGTCGTGCTGCACGCGAGGGCAAACGACATCAGGCTGCGGCAGACGGAGGTTCTGAAGAGGGACTTCGCCAACCTGATCGAGATGGTACGGGGCAGATCACCCACCACGAAGATCATCATCTCGGGACCTCTTCCCACATACAGACGTGGAGCTAAAAAGTTCAGTAGATTTCTTGCTTTGAATGACTGGTTAGTTTCTTGGTGTAATGAACAGAATCTGCTGTTTGTTAATAACTGGAATCTGTTC
>JANDJT010000092.1:17908-34248 GCA_024331685.1 Stegophilus panzeri | reverse complement strand
GCACCAGTTTCCCCTGCCCCTTACACACAGTGGAGCATTTTGGATATAAACATAAGTTTGTGCTCGTGCAGCACTGTATGATCTCCGCTGTGTTTAATATAAAATGCCCACCTGCCTTAGACATGGAGGTTACACACTTTCTTCCTCATTCACGTGACTATTTCACCACCGTCTGATGGTGACTGAGGTCATGTTGGGAATAAAGGTAACGCTGACAGAAAGCAAACTGAAGAAAGTCATTGTTGTGACATTATCGGGTGTTTGCTAATGCTAGCATTCGTATGACGTCATGTGCCGTCGTGGCTTCTACTTCCGGTTAGTAAAAAAAACAAAAAAACGCTAGGGTTATATTTGAGATAATCTCACCTTTCTAAAATCCACACACTAGACGGTGGTTCAGAGTGCATAGTGTAAGTGTACAGTACTTCCTTTGGGACACAACTTTAGTATTTACTCTCCGAAGCGTGTTTTCTGAACAGAAGTAACGTAATGAGTAAATCTCCACTTGGGCCGTGCGCAGACCAACTAATCCATAATGAGATTCGTTGACAATGATTTTCATAATCGATTATTATCGATTTTATTGATTAGTTGTTGCAGCTCTAATATTATTAACTAATTGATGAATACATTTATTGAATAGTATTATAGTAGTATACAAGTTATGTTTTTGTAAGAATGTTTCTTGTGACAGGATTTTACATAATACCCCCCTTTTTTTTTTTTTATTAACTATTACTGTTAATCAGAGCCATAATTATTTAAGTAAATTAAGCTTAATCATTTCCCCTACTTGAAATGCCAGATTGGTTCAGAAAGAGTCCCTGTTATGTTGAAATGAAAAGATGCATGCTGTTCTTATCAATTAAATATTTTTCTGTTTTAATTGGAAACACTACAATTTAAATTTTTTTAGAATGAGTTCTGAAAACAGAGAGACACACAGGAGGTATGTGTATGCTTGGAGAACCACGAGGCAGGCTTTGGCCAGATCTCAGTCTCACCTGGAGATTAATCCACGGGTGTATGTTTGTAGAATAATTTACAATGGCTTCGAATGCAGTTCAAACAATCAGAATCAACGACTAGAACTATCCGTTTTTATTAAAAAAAAAAAAAAAAAAAAGTTTCAACTGTGCTCCTTAAATTTTTATTTTGCTCTTATGTTTTTGTGATTAGGAGTATAAGTGCTCCTTAAATTGTAAGTGTAGTATCTACCCTAATGTGTAGTTAATTGCTGTAAAACTAAAATATACTTTTTATTTTCAGCAGCAGGACCAGAGACGGGCTCCACAGCAGCAACAACATGACGAAGTTGATGAAACATTTGTACTTTTTGAAGAAATGTCTTTTTTATTTATTTTTTCTTCTTTAGTTAAAATAATTTATTAATGTATATGGTTAATAATTTATTAATTGGTAATATTTATCAAATTATTTTTTTTGTTCTGCATATGATTTTGTTGGTAAGACTACAAAATAATTATTTCGCTTAATGGTTATATATTAGCTTAGTATGTTGGGGGGGGGATAATGACAAAATGCTGATGAATAAATGCTGTAAATGTGTTGCTGCTATAAATGGTTGCTTGATGTTACTTGAGGCACAGGTGTGTCTTATGAGTACATTTTGAGATGATGGGTCGAATAGAAATTTCACAACTAATACCATTTATAATTGCATTATTTTAATTGCTTCCATTAAAAACATTTGAAGTTGAAGGCAGGGAATTAAATTCAGTCCTATATGGGTTTTAAAGTAAACAAATTCACTTGCTGTCCAGAAAGGAACGGCTCGAGAATCACATATCCACCCCTGACCAAAGGAGTGAGATGTTCGAAACAAAGGTGGAGTTGAGGCTGAAGAATTGTCATGGGAGACATGTAAGCCACCGCTTATGGATTTTTGAGTTGTGATTGAAAAGATTAAATGATCAGATTCCCGACCATGGTCACAGGGACATACTCGCCACGTTCCAACAGCGTTCAGCTATAACGTTGCCACGATGAATATGGGAATCACAAGGTTATATGGCTGGAATGTTATTTGGTATGTCATTGCAACAAATATGGTTCGGTCCAGTTACATCTTCACAACTAAACTGTGTTAGCTGGGTTCAGATCAGGGCACTTTATGTGGCCTTTAGATTATCAATAAAGGAACTGATTTCATTGCATGTTTCTGTTGTAAATTCTGAAACGATTAGCAGATTAGAAAATAAAAAGACAAGCTAACTAAAGTTCATTAGATGGAAATGTTTAACACTTGCTCCACTTGTTGGAGAGTGTCGTGGAATCTTCTTCAGCAAAAAGCACTCTAAGAGTCTCGGGGTCTTGATGTCAAAAAATAGACTTTATTTATTCAAACAACAAAGCCGAGCTGGTCTTTAGATCAACTCCCTAGCTTATCTTTGATGCATGCTTTTGCACAATTCTTAGTTCAATTAAGAATTGAATTAAGTTACGTGCTTATGTTCGCAGTACGAACAGGTACCAGTATACTGATAAATATTTTGTTATACTCTTTAAGCACAAGTTTTAATGGATTAACTCATTTATTGATTATAACTAGTTAATACTCTTTCACAGCTTATACTTTGATTATACATGAGTGAATTATACTTTGATTGATTAAAATATTCCATACTTTGAAATCCATATAGGACTGACTTTCATTATGTGGGGGGGGGTCTTATTAGTGTTTTATTCAGAAGACTTTGTTTGTTTGGGGTGGAACAGAAGATTTGTGCACCTGCTCAAAACTAATGTTTATAGTTTCGTAGCAATTTGTAAAAATATACATTATCATTCAAAAGTTTTCCGTCAATGTTGTTTCAGATACATCTATAAAAATGAGTGTAATACGATTCTAGTGTTGTAGACTTAGGTTTCCAAATAAGACTGTAAATTTTCTGCCACTTTTGGGTAATATCCATATTTTCAGGTCTTTTCTCTTCATAAAGATGAACCAGAAAAGAGTGCTGCTTAATGGGTGCCATTTATTCCAGACCCTTTTACTTCCACAGACCCAAAAAAAAAAAAGCCAATTCTGTTTGCACACCCACACACACAGCCCTAACTCCCACCCAAATTACAATATCATGTAGGGATGATAACATCATTATGCAGTTCCTCCAAATAATGCAAATTAATGCAAGGTCAAGCAAACTGCAATATTTGGAGGAGCTTGCAATTTTAAAAAATTTCTGCAGATTTGGGCCACGTGACATCATCACAACATGCATTCAGTCAAAGCCCTCTGCGGTTCACGTGAGTACAACTAAAAGGTCTCATTTACCAAAAAACATCACTGGGAAAGACCTTGCAAACAATTTCACAAATTATTCAGTTATCTGCAAAAGGGGCACATAAAAAAAAAAAAATATGCAGTTGAACGCTACAGTCCAATTCCAAGTCGGGACGCTTTGTAAAATGTAAATAGAAACAGAATACAGTGATTTGCAAATGAGAAACCCATATGTTATTTAAAATAGAACACAAAACATCTCAAATGCCTAAACTGTGTAAATGTACCATTTTAAGAAAAAAATAAGGTAATTTTTAGTTTGATTGCTGCAACACATCTCAAAAAAGTTGGGACGGGGGCAACAAAAGGCTGGAAAAGTAAGTGTTACTAAAAAGAAACAGCTGGAGGAAAATATTACAGCTAATTAGGTTAACTGCCCCTGAGTCCCTCAGAAGTGAATATGGGATGGAATCTGTATGGAAGCATATGTTGCTCTAAAACCTGTATATACTTTTCAGCATTGATGGTTCCTTTCCAGTTGTGCATTGTAACATTGCAAATCTTAAATTACAAAGCTGTTACAACCATTAAAGGTGGATGATTGGGTGGTCAAACTGTATTACAGTATTATAGGAGACGTTTCTAAAAAAAATTCCATAAACGAGGACAAAATCTAAAATTATTTAAGCATCTTGAATAATTTTATTGTGTTTTCCAGATGTACCGCTGCTCAGATTGTGGGGAGAGTTTTACTGAAAGTCATCATCTCAAATATCATGAGCGCATTCACACAGGAGAGAAGTCGTATGACTGCTCCCAGTGTGGGAAGAGTTTTACTGTTCAGAGTCATCTCCAACGACACCAGTGTATCCATACAGGAGAGAAGCCGTATCACTGTGGACAGTGTGAGAAAAGTTTTACTTGCCAGAGTAATCTCCAACGACATGAGCGCATTCACACAGGAGAGAAGCCATATCACTGTGGACAGTGTGGGAAGAGTTTTACCCAACTATGTGATCTCCAAAGACACCAGCGTATCCACACAGGGGAGAAGCCGTATCACTGTGGACAGTGTGGGAAGAGCTTTACTCGTCAGAGTCATCTCCAACAGCATGAGCGCATTCACACAGGAGAGAAGCCGTACTACTGTGGACAGTGTGAGAAGAGTTTTACCCAACTATGTGATCTCCAAAGACACCAGCGTATCCACACAGGGGAGAAGCCATATCACTGTGGACAGTGTGGAAAGAGTTTTACTAGACAGAGTGCTCTCCAACGACATGAGCGCATTCACACCGGACACAAGCCGTATTACTGTGGACAGTGTGAGAAGAGTTTTACTTGCCAGAGTGCTCTCCAGCGACATGAGCGCATTCACACAGGAGAGAAGCCGTACTACTGTGGACAGTGTGGGAAGAGTTTTACCCAACTATGTGATCTCCAACGACACCAGCGTATCCACACAGGGGAGAAGCCGTATCACTGTGGACAGTGTGGGAAGAGTTTTACTTGTCAGAGCCATCTCCAACAGCATGAACGCACTCATACAGGAGAGAAGCCATACTACTGTGGACAGTGTGGGAAGAGTTTTACCCAACTATGTACTCTCCAACAGCATGAGCGCATTCACACAGGAGAGAAGCCATATTACTGTGAACAGTGTGGGCAGAGTTTTACTGGTCAGAGTACTCTCCAACGACACCAGCGTATCCACACAGGGGAGAAGCCGTATCATTGTGGACAGTGTGGGAAGAGTTTTACTCATCAGAGTAATCTCCAACGACATGAGCGCATTCACACAGGAGAGAAGCTGTATCACTGTGGACAGTGTGGGAAGAGTTTTGCTTGCCAGCATAATCTCCAACAGCATGAGCGCATTCACACGGGACAGAAGCCCTATCATTGTGGACAGTGTGAGAAGAGTTTTGCTTGCCAGAGTACTCTCCAACAACATGAGCGTATTCACACAGGACAGAAGCCGTATCATTGTGGACAGTGTGGGAAGAGTTTTACTCGTCAGAGTCATCTCAAACGACATGAGCGCATTCACACAGGAGAGAAGCCATATCACTGCTCGCAGTGTGGGAAATGTTTTCGTGACCAGAGGACCCTCCACAGCCACCAGCAGAGTCATACAGGACAGAATCCGTACCTCTGCAGACAATGTGGGCGGAGATATACTAATTCAAGTTCATTAATGACACACAAGTGCTCAAACATAAAGCCATCAGATTTAGCCATGTGAATTTGTCAAATTAAGATATATATTTTAATTTTTTAAAGTGAGGAAAAGAGACATTCAGGCATAAAACTCTAATATTACTTTATTTGTCATGAACTGTAGTCTTCTTTTGCATGGGATTTTATTGCTTACTCTCTGGGTTTTAGCAAAATTCATGATTTTATGTTGTTTTCCTGTTTTTCCCCAAACACTTCAATACCAAGCATGGAATACACATATTTAACCAGTGGGAATGCCCACTTTAATTGACCAATCCAGACTGAGTGAGACACATGACTTTGATTTCTCCCTCTAACACAACACTTTTCATTTTAAATGATTTTTAAATGCAAGCTAGAATTTGCTTTTTAAAATGTCGCATTGTGGATTCTGTCGAACTGGACACCTTTCCAAGCCAACAGAAGATGGTTCTGTTTACAAACAATTTGAAGAGATAATTCTTGTCCAACTTCCACTGTCTTTGCAGCATCCATTTAACTATAGCTAACTACACTGTATGGCCTGACCACCACACCCATATATGCCTTTTGAACACCCTCTGATGGAACAGCATCCAATCCATGGTCCCTTGAGCCCAGTGTTCCTGATGTAGTTTTCAGTTTTACTGCAACCCTGACCAGGATAATACAGTTACACATTAAGATCAATGAATGGATTTTTGTTGTATATATGTTCCTTTAAGAAGTAAGAAAATGTTTGTATGACCTGCAAGTCTTAGAATTTAGGAGCCTTAAGAGAGTACATTACCAGGGGTCTGGGTTTGATGACCCCTTCACTTTAGTAAATCAGATGTTTAATAATCCACCAAGTTTATACTTTCCTTATTAATCAACAAACATTCTCCATTATGCAAATCATAAATGGGTTTTCTCATAGTTGTGTAATTTCCTTTTGAAAATGTGAAATGTTACATTTATAAATCTTCAGATGCTTTGCTTTGACACTTACAGATTAGCTCATGTATATTAATCATCCTTCATGTAAGTTTACATGTGGGATATTTTATGAGTTTAATATTCGAATTACATTACTACCAGTTATTTCATCAATAGATTTTGAATGATGCTACTAATATGCTGGACAAAAGTCCACTAAAAGGATTCTAGTATAACGGGCTAAATACTTCAGATATCACAGAATAAATCTGACGCACTGTCTCACAGCATTGCCATATTCTTAGGTTTAATCCAGACCAAATGATTCCAATAGTATTTAAATATGGGGACAGAGATTAGAAACTGCAAAACATTGATGCTGTGTTGCCATGTTAGACATTCAGTAAAGATGATCAGGAGACTGGATTGATCTTCACATAACCTCTTTATTGTTCACTTTGAGTGTCTATAGATCAACAACAGAAATATCAAAATGTCTGCACCTATCTTCAAAATGAAAAGGCCTTGCTCATGTAGAAAGGACAGAAAAGAGAATGGAAATCATTAAGAAGGAAGTCTGGGGAAGGGAATGTTAGCATCTTTGGCCTTGTCATATTACAGCAAACCAGTGACTACATTTCCCATCCTGCACTGCGGCCTACAAGCATGGCCGCCATGGACTGCAATTCCCATCCATCCATCCATCTTCTAAACCGCTTTATCCTGGACAGGGTGCCAATCCATCACAGGGCACACATTCACACACCCATTCATACACTACGGACACTTTGGACACGCCAATCAACCTACCATGCATGCCTTTGGACTGGGGGAGGAAACCGGAGTACTCAGAGGAAACCCCCGCAGCATGGGGAGAACATGCAAACTCTGCACACACAGGGCCACGGTGGGAATCGAACCCCCGACCCTGGAGGTATGAGGCAAACGTGCTAACCCCTAAGCCACCGTGTGCCCTAATTCACAGCACTCACAACCACAGTATAAAGAAACTGTTTGTACACAATAACTGCCAAGTATTGAGTGTTATGACCGTACCAATCGTTTATACACTGTTTTGTTTCATGTTCCTTGATCTTGTTTCTTGTTCTCGATTCTTGCCTTGCCCAGTTTATGCCTGTTTGCAGATCGCCTGACTCATTGCCTGTTTTTGACCACGCTGTTGTCTCATGATTTGGATTTGTCTGCCTGCCTCTCTTTATTAAAAGCTCTTATCTGCACTTGCATCCGTCCTAACCTCCATTACGTTAATAACGTGACAGGTGTGTTCAGTCACAAAGATCCACTGTACCAAAAAACATACTACGAGTCATATTCAGAGACAGCTTTAGATATAAACCTGTACTAAAGAATGTTAAATATAATACATAGAAATGTTCTGGAGTCTTGAATCTACTATACTATCACCAAGCTAACAGATGGTGCGTGTGAGGTACATAAGGCACATTTAACATAAAGTTAACATTGTTGAGCTTTTGTGATCTTTACTCACCAAGAAATCTAACTGCTACTAACTCATAATGAGTATGTGTGTGTGTGTGTGAGACAGATTCCACCGGTTAAATCATTTTCCTGCAACCTTAAACTTCAGCTCTAAACAGTCTTCAATCACCAACAGTCATTACACATAAACAGTCATCATCTCTCTCTGTCTCTGTTCACTGTTTATTCACTCTTAGAGTTCACTAAGTGTTCACTATGAGAGTTCACTGTTTGTTCTCGAGAATTCTCCATTACAGCGGAGAGACATTTCACTCCTGCGTCTCCTAAATTATTCCCAGTCAGATTCAGGTTAAAGATATCAAATTTACAGTAAATAGAAAATGTACATAAGAATGAGATGAAGACAGATGCCAGATATGCTAAACTTTTTGTGCATTTGAGGGAGGAGTAAGGGAGTTTTCAGTGAGCGCCGGTGGAAACAGAACCCCCATCTCAATTGCGAAAAGGGCTTCCGGTGCAGCACCGAATGTAACTGAGCTGGCTGAGACAAAATGCGGAAGTGATTGTGCATATTTAGTGTATTTAACTTGGTAAACTTTGATATTATATGCATATGGCAGTTAATACTTGGGGGGGGGGGGGGGGGGGACGACTTGAAAAGGACATGGAAACCTCTGTACTTCTTTAAAATGGACAGCAAGCAAGACCCTGACAGCTGTGTAACACCACAGCTTCCCTTTGGATTAATTGATTGCTTTTCAAATTAAATGACACGAAGATTATCACAAGGTAAGACATGGTTATATTGGTATTGTTTGTTGTTAATTTATGTAACAGCACTTTTCCAATGGGCGATGAACATGTGCCTTCATATGCGTCACACGTGTATATATTAATGCTAGCTTGATGTGGTTAGAGATGAATTGTTGTGAGATTTGCTGCTGCAGCCATATTGATAGGGAATGAATAGAAAAATGTGGTGCTGTCATATGGGGTAGTAAAGTGAGAATGTAATCGGGAATGCCAAACCAAAATGACTTGTGTTTTTCACAAGTATTTTAGTATTTACACACAATGGTTAACAATGTTAGTTCGCTTATTATCATACAGTAAATCTTTAAAGATCAAGATAGATAATTACGTTAAATAAAGTGTCACTAACCTTTGTTTATTCTTCAAAAGCAGTGAGACTAGTTGTTTTAGTAAAAATAGTATTAACTGCCGCACATACAACATTCCCAGCTAACAATGACCTGTCAATCCACCAGCATTTTTTGGGTGGCAGGCCAAGTTATGTGCTGGGGAAATTATTATTATTATTCTTCTTATTATTCTTCTTCTTATTATTATTATTATTAATAATAATAATAATAATAATAATAATAATAATAAAGTTGTGTTAATAAATCATTGATATAACAAATAATAATGTATATTAATATAATGTATATTATATATATTATATGTTTCAGCTTGTCAGACCAATAGTATGTTCCTGCAGTTCTGGAGGCTGCAGTTTCAGGACCGCAGTCCTAGTACTGGATTTCTAGGACACTATTTTTTTTGTAACAGTGCCACCTACTAAATTGGAGAACCGCAGTCCTAGGACCACATGTCTAGCACCTATATTTGGAGGACCGAGAAGAGTGCAACCAAGGCAGTATTTCCACCAAATACTAACTATTTTATTTCTTGCAATTCAATTTGCTAAGAGCTGCATGTTGGGCAATTTGTGTGACTAATTAGCATAATTAACTTATCAAGTAAAATAAAGAAGGAATCATATGCTATGGCCTTTTCAGTTACTAGATCTCAACCACATATTTTAAAGTACAGAGGTAAGACACAAGAATGACTCTGGGGCAGATTCAAGATTGTACATATTGTAAAAATAATAAATAATAAGAATTGAATATATACACACACACACACACACACACACACACAAACCCCATTTGTACCTCAGCTGCCACATGGACAGAACTTCTGTTTTCACCGATTCCTGCGAGAGAGAAAGACAGAGTGAGAGAGAGAAGTGAATGAAATAAGGAACATTTACTGGAAGATGTTCAACTCTGTAATTTTACATTTCATATTTAAAAGAGCTTAGTGATCACAGAGCACACACATATACACACACATTATATACTATACATATATAATTAATATATCAATCTTCATGACAATAAATATTCAAATTACTGTTATTGTGTTCACAGATTTGGAAAATTTTTATTTTGATGCATTGGGAACACTGTTTCTCAAAACGTTCATGTCAATAAAGCCCCTCTGAATTGAGAAGTATTTAAAGTATTTAAAGTATTTCTGACCATTAAGTATCTGACCCTTAAGTATTTAAAGCCCAGATTGTAAAGTATGTAGCAGCACGACCTACCAAAGGAATGTTCTCTCTTCTTTCCTCAATTGTTTGTGTATCCCTCTATTAAATTCCTCCATTTCATTAAAATAGTAAATGGAGAAGATAATCACTGCTGGGTTAACAGAAATCCTGTTAACGCTTAAAAAAAGGATACATTGGGCGTTGTGTTGTAGTGGAGTCTCTGCAACTACTACCTGAGGAACTTGAGGCCAATCAAAGACCTGAAGTAATCGTACAAAATATTGAAATAGTTGTACATAATCATGGCTATTCCCTAAGGTGACCATAAGGGCACAAGGAAAGGTTGAATGAATGATTTTGTTGTACAAATGCTTGCTTATTAAATATTATGTATGCTGTTTAGTTACGCTGTATAATCTAAAATGTATTAATTATACAAAGAGACATGGAACAAGAAAGCAGAAAAAGAGAGAGAGGAAAAGAAGAAAAAGAGCTCCAAGAGAAAGCGGCACAACCAGAGAACCTGCCCCAAAGCATCCTACCCTCTACCGGGAGTTCAAGAGGAGAGCTACATTCCCGAACATTCCCGAAACCTGGTCTTCCCTCTCGGAGGCTTGCCCAGAGACATGGGCCTCGGCTTTCTGGAATGAGACAAACCGAGCTCGGGTTGCATAGATAAGAGAGTATATATAGCCGAATGGAAGTTGTTAAAACTTCGCCAAGAATGTGCGTGGTGAAGATTTACGCCATGTCTTTGCTCTTGTGCCACTTAAGTCCTTCGTGGCTGTAAACTTGTCTGTCTGCTTTTATGTGTGCCTAACTTATGCATTAATCATCCGAGTGATGAGTTGTATCTATAATCCAAGTGAGGAGACGCTTATGTATGTTTTTATGTGCCTAACTATTATCATATCATCCAAGTGATGAGACGATCATATCTACAACTCGATGCAGGTGATTCTTATGTGTGTCTTGCCAATAGAGGCCAATTTCTGTTGAGACATTTGAAAGTAAATCTCCTCATTATTTCTCAAAGAGTGTAAGTGTTGGTGCAGTATAGTGGTATTAAAGTAATATTGGGATCATGTTGTGCACAATTGCGTGTGAATTTGGGTTTAAGTGTGTTTTTCTTGTTTGATAAAGAGG
The DNA here is from genome assembly GCA_024331685.1 of Stegophilus panzeri. Classification (NCBI taxonomy): domain Eukaryota; kingdom Metazoa; phylum Chordata; class Actinopteri; order Siluriformes; family Trichomycteridae; genus Stegophilus; species Stegophilus panzeri. The sequence goes on along the minus strand of JANDJT010000092.1, from coordinate 22,936 downwards.
GGAGAAAACGTGCTCCATAGGCCCTCTGTGTGTATTTCAGAGTGGGTGTGACACATCAGAGTTAGTTTTATCCACTTCTGTTGATTTTTTTTTTTATGTTTATGCATATATAATGTATATTTATATAATGATGTTCTAGTAGCTTCATGTTTTGAAGCTGTTGAGGGGAAAGTTTTGTATTTTGTCTTTTACTGAACACACAGAGAAAGGAGTTGATCAAATGCTGTGTGTCAGGGTGTATATGTGCCAGTGTGAGGATTATAGGATATAAAGTGTAATCAGTGTGTGTAACTACAAAGTTTACTGATGTTTGGATATGTTAATCAGGTATAATCTGGTATGTATACCCAACAGTTAAGACTTACTTGTGGGAAGCATTCTCTAAATCCACAGTATACTTGTTGATCAAGTTATAAGTGTGTATTGAGTTAGAAGAATTCTGTGTTTTACTAAACAGTAGGTCTAATTAATTGTTTTCTGTGTCAATTCGTACCTCTGCACAGCAAGCATAATCTAAAACTATAAAACACTTTCTAACAGGTGGCATTCCAAATGTGTACATTAAGTGCTTTGTGTTTGTCTAAATCAGCTTCACGCTATGGCAGTAAATTAAGAACCTTGTGTTTGTCTACAGCAGCTTCACTTTGTGGCAATAAAAGAGCGATTAGACACACTCCACAACTGGGTTTCCGAACAAAGCCCTCTGAGCTTGCAAATCCGTGTCAAAAGAAAAGATAAGAATTCTAGGAGGAAAGTACCAGATGAGGCTATAGGGTGAATTATGTGACAAAGTAAAAAACCCTGGTCTGGTAAAACTTTTAAAGAAAATACAACTGACTACGCATGCGCCACAAATATAAGGTATCATATGGACATGAATAATTAGTTAAGGCAATGGAGATTGGTTTGTTCTAGAAATTAAAAGGTGAATGCCCTGCCTAGGGATAATTTTACTGCTGCAGTGAGGTATATAAAGACATGTTTGTGTATGTATAATTTGGACCCTCTGCAGACTCACTTTATTGTTTCAATAAAGTTAAGTTACATTTTTTTACATCTACAAACCCTCTGTCTCTGAAGTTTTTTGACTTAGGCTGGAAAGATTGATTTTCCTCGACAGGATGAGCAGTAAGTTTAAATCACTTAACTAACTTCCAAAGTGGCACTGGAGTGTTTATTTACTAATGTGAGTGATAAATAGCCAAAATGTTTGTAGTGTTTAAAATGTATTAGTTATACCCAAGAATGTAATGGGTAATTGCATATTTAATTTTAATTGACAGTTTTTTGAACTGAAGCAGCCTTAATTGGTCTTGCATGTATACAAATATATTTGTATGTGTATGTTGTTTTGAAGGATAGAAGGCTGCTACCCTTGTCTATGTAGTGTTATCTAAGTTGTGTTAATTTGTTTCATTATTTCTTACTGTCTATAAGGGAAGGGGAAAAAGGAGACACTAATTTTGTCTGGTTGTACAAAACCACACTTTAACTCTGTCAACCAATATATAGAGGATTTCCATTTCTAAGTTCCAATCACCCCAAAATCTTCATAGTTAATGCTGCACTGTTCCATGTGCAGTCTGGAATAAAACCCCCTAATTTAAATTTTGTCCTGTGCCCTGTTTTGTCATTTATGCACAGGCCGGGCCACATATTTATTGAATTAAAAGTTGGAGGAACAGTTTATTTTAGTAAAGAATGTATTCTCTGGATAAATTGTAGCTGATTGTTTTGGTTGTGAATAAGAATAATTTACATGTTGTAACTTTTTGAGCTACTGAAGACAGAAATCTGAATGGGAATAACTTTACTGCAGTCTCTTTCCTATGTAAGTGCACTACAGAGAGGATAAATTTCTGAGAGTATGTTGCACTGTATGTGACTTAAGTGCACTAGAATATCAGGAAAACACCATACTGATGAATTTTCAGCAAAAGGATAGATTACGGGAGTTTAGGTTTATGAGTCAGCTCCCAACGTTCACTAAAAGATCCAATTCAAAGAGTTGACTCATTCCCGAACGACTCGTTACCTGTAATGAATCTGCCTTCCTAAAGTGAAGGTGTTTCTCCCTCAGCCTGGACTCCATTTTGTGAAAGGGTTGGAAAAGTAAAGTTAAAAAAAAAAGAAAAAAAGGCAGAAACAATCTTATTAATGCCACCCAACAAGGACTGTTGACTAAAGGTGAGTAATTTCTTTATTATAAGCAACTTTATAAGAAGCATGCAGATATATTGTAAATAAGGAAATCTGCGGCAGGTACCTCACCAGGTACAACATTACCTGTAAAACAGGTTTTTATGGCATATGTACTATATAGACTTCCTCTCTTCAATTTATCATGAATTAAACATTCAGAATGTTTGGGGAGTATAGTTTTATCAGTGTGGAACAAACATAATATGTGTTAAAATATATTTCATCATGTTCCTCTCAGTTGCAGCCTGGAAGCATAAGTCATGGTGTGTTTATAGGCTGTAAACAGGTGTTGTATGGAGTGAAATCAGATTCAGTAAAACCTGAATTTGTAATGTTTGGAGAAAGAAAGGGCACATTCAAGCAGTCAAAAGTTGAGGTTAATATAATGTTATCAGTTTTGAATTCAATGAGTGAAAAAAACTAACACAGAGCAATTCGAACAAAACATCTAGGATACTCAGAAAGACTCTAATAGAACTCAATCCTGGCCAATGATAACACACCTATGAGCTCATTGAGGCAGAGCTTCATTTATAAGTCATATTTATGGAGCAGCATGGGGTCAGTCAGAGGAGCAGCTCAGTGGCATTTTCACAGTTTTAAGTTGCTTGTGCTGCATTTTCTTGATAGAAAATAGAATTAAATAAGAGTGTTGCTTGTTTAATTTGCTGTCATTATAAGAGATGAAAAAAATGGCTTGACTTCTAGCAGACTTGTTTTTCATCAGCAAATACAGCCATGTTTTAAAAGAGAGGCATTAAGACTTTTTCCTGCCATGAGCCCCACTTACGTTTTTTTTTTGTAAAATGCAGTGAAAAAGTGGAAAAAGACCAGGTGACTTTTTTTTTTTCTAATCTTCAACTCTACAGTTTGGGTGAGTCTGTGCCCACGATAGCCTCAGATTCTTGTTTTTGGCTGACAGGAGTGGAACCAAATGTGGACTTCTGCTGTTGTAGCCCATCCACATCAAGGTTCGATGTTTTGTGCATGCTGATATACTTTTCTGCTCACCACGGTTGTAAAGAATGATTACATGAGATACTATGAGTTACAGCTTGAAACAATGTCTATTTTCCTCTGATCTCTCTTATCAACAAGGTGTTTCCACCCCCAAACTATCACCTAGTGTTTTTTGGCACCATTCTGTGTAAATTTTAGAGACAGTTGTGTGTGAAATTCTCAGGAGATCAGCAGTTTCTAAAATACTTAAACCAGCCCATCTGGCAGCATCAACAATGCCACAGTAAAAAAGTAACAGATCATACTTTTTCCCCATTCTGATGTTTGTTGTGAACATTAACTGAAGTTCTTTACCAGTATCTGCATGATTTTATGCATTGTGCTACTGCCACATGATTAAATAACTGCATGAAGTGAATATTAATTTTGTAAGGAATAAATGATTTTGAAAATTTGGATCCAGCTTGCCTTCCATCTCTACCTGTTTGTCTGCATCCACCATTCTGTACTGCTTCTGAACATGTCGTGCAGACATGACATCATGTAGGGGACAGGCAATGCAAATCTTCCACCTGAAGCCATTCAGTCTGAAGCCGTTTCAACTGATGGTTTTTCTTGGAGGCTGTTTTGCCTGATGCTTTTATGTCTGAAGCTATTTCACCCGATGCCTAACTGTAGGAGACCTGACTCCTGACATAGTCCTGAAGCCTTTTATTCTGATTCATGATGTTTTGTCATATGGCTGAGAATTGATGCTGAGGTCTGAGGATTTCCTAATATGTACACTCCTGGGCAAAAAAAAAATGGGCAAAGCCTAAAATGGCAAATGGCACCCTACACTCTTCCATAAGTGGGTCTAAAAAGATCCATAGTAGAATCAATGTGTAAAAAGGTGTGGTAATTCTTTTGGAAGGTTATGTGGATCATTGTTAATTGTGGATAATTAGCGAATATTTTTGAGCCCCTAGGAAACAAGGCGGAGCTGAGAGGCAGAAGAGAGGAGAGACCTATCATACCTCTATGCACCGAAAAAAAGAAAAACAGATAAAGAATGCGAGAATCATAAAAAAACAGACAAAAAGGGAAAAAGGTAAGGGGAGTAAATATTTATAATCACAAACACTAGTCATAGGAGCATTGAAGAAGGCTTGGTGGAAATTCACAGTATAGTCAGTCCAGACAACTCCGAGGCGTAATTATTATTGCTAGGAGTTGATCGGTAAACAGGGTGTGGGTCACAAGGTACAGCCTCAGGAAAATACCAAATCGATATATTTTGGTGATAAGCCACATAATAAGTAACCAGGGAGTAGATGTGATTCACAGAGTATGGAGTCTCCGATAGAGATAATAATAAGGAAACATAAAAAAGATGAAAAGTATATAAGGCATTATTGCAAAAAAAAAAAAAAAATGGCATGACAGGACAGCTGGAGAGTTGCAATGGCCAACAGAGGGAACATTTGATGAACGCATGTGCCAAAAGATGAAGCACAGGTTAGCTTTCTGTAATGAGAAGAAAAAGGGAGAAAAAGCCAAGGCCGGGCTAGAGAAAAGGAGGAAATAGTGGGGTGGTTCGAGCTAGAAGGAAAGATGGATAGGAAAAGGAAAGAACAAGCAAGGAAAGAGCAGGAAAAGAAACAACAGGAGGATGCTAAAGAGATGGAAGTTAAGGAACACAAAGAGAAACTGAATATATGTGAGGGGGAGAGTGAAAAGTCAGAAAAGGATAGGGAGAAAGGGACAGCACCACCATAATAGTGGTAGACTGTATCCTATCTATAGCATGTTCCCAACACTCTTCACTTATCTGTACTCCTAACTCCATTTCCCACGCATTCTTAATTTTGGTACTCGACTCACTAC
>JANDJT010000088.1:28496-42389 GCA_024331685.1 Stegophilus panzeri | reverse complement strand
CATTGTTCCCAATAACCAATCACTGATCACCACTGTTCCCAATAACCAATCACTGATCATCATTGTCCCCAACAACCAATCACTGATCATCATTGTCCCCAACAACCAATCACTGATCATCATTGTCCCCAACAACCAATCACTGATCACCATTGTTCCCAATAACCAATCACTGATCATCATTGTCCCCAACAACCAAATCACTGATCATCATTGTCCCCAACAACCAAATCACTGATCATCATTGTTCCCAGCAACCAATCACTGATCACCATTGTTCCCAACAACCAAATCACTGATCACCATTGTTCCCAACAACCAAATCACTGATCATCATTGTTCCCAGCAACCAATCACTGATCACCATTGTTCCCAACAACCAAATCACTGATCACCATTGTTCCCAACAACCAAATCACTGATCACCATTGTTCCCAGCAACCAAATCACTGATCATGATTGTTCCCAGCAACCAATCACTGATCACCATTTTACACAATGACCAATCACTGATCATCATCGTTCCCAATAACCAATCACTGATCACCATTGTTCCCAGCAACCAATCACTGATCACCATTTTACACAATGACCAATCACTGATCATCATCGTTCCCAATAACCAATCACTGATCACCATTGTTCCCAGCAACCAATCACTGATCACCATTGTTCCCAATAACCAATCACTGATCACCATTGTTCCCAACAGCCAATCACTGATCACCATTATTCCCAATAACCAATCTATTCAAAGTGTCAGTCTTTCCTACTTCATGTAACTCATTATGATACGCAAATCACAACGATGATTCAATGATTTGTTGAGGATGAATCTCGCTTAAGGCACCAAATGGGCTACGACCGGCACTACACTGCAGAGCCAAACAAATATTTATTACCAGAGATTTCTCAGAGGAAAATAGAAAAAGAGCCCAGATTTGGGCAATAATTCGATAAGAGCCTAATTCCATCAAGTGTAGCGTTTCAGGAGAATCGACTGCTTTTAATCTGGAGGACAGAGAACCGTCCAGGGATGCCCTTCATATTCAAATGATAAACATTCATATAGTAGAACACACACACACACACACACACACACACACACTTACTTCCAGCGTTAAATCCCAGTTTTTCCTGAATTTCCTGTTATGACCCTTTCCCCTTAAAAAGATTTATAAAGAGTTATAAAAAAGATGCAAGAATGTATGGATCTTAAACGGTTTACAAATCAGCTTAGCCTACAGTACATTCAATGGGATGCAGCAACTTGACCTTCAAACCAAACGGCTGCAGGTTTATGGTGTAAAACACAACGAGGTATATGTGTAAAACACATACAAATGAGAGTGATGGCCCACAATTGACCCCTACTATTTTGGTCTTGGCCACCATGGAGTGACGGATATGAAACCATCTAAATTCAAGTTTGGTGAGATCCTACTCTATCTCAGATGTCATATACGCGGGAACATACAGATGGGCCACTTCTAGACCAAACGCATTACATACGGTGTGTGCAATTGGGCCAATTTTTGGCTGCTTACACTCAGCCCACACTTACCATTGCCATAATGTGCCTGAACACACCCTTTGGCCTGAAACCATCTATAATTATTTTCCAATATCAGCACGCCATGTCTTACGTTATATTGCCATTCATTACACTGCCACATGCTTTCATCCAATTGCCAACTCTCAACCCTTTCCTTAACTATCAGGCTCTCACCTTAGCTTCTTTCTGGGTCTTGTCCTTGCCTGCTCTGAGAGATACGAAGCATCTTTTCAATTTGCCACCCACGCAGCATCTCCCTCGAACTTCCCTTCTCTGTATAGACGAGCTAACAGATGCTTGAGATTAGTTAGCAATGCATTAATCGACAGATGGAGCAGCAGACAAGACTATCCTTTCCACCAAGATAGCAGGACGAATTATGCTGTCTTGGTCTCCTGACTCCTAATGATCCGACAATAGGGTGAAAGCTTAGACAGGTTTCCCTCCTGGGAACCTCTGATGGGACGTCCAAACGAGGCAGAATGCAACCCAAGCTCACAGCAGGATCTTCTACTAGTGACTCTCTGGTAGCCTATAATCACTTAGCTACTACTCATAAACAAACATGGTGTGTGTGTGTGTGTGTGGGGAGGAGATCTGCTAACAAGACCCAGGCTGTGTGAGAGAGTATGAACAATCAGAGATACTAAGCGTCAGATTACCATCGTATTAAAGCAGTGAATGGGGAAATGGAGGACAAAAGCTGTTCAAGTAATAGCCCCACTCTGTTTATCAAATCCCACCACACCAAGACGCCAAGTTAAATATAAATCATTAACAACATGAATACAGCATGAATAGATTTCTTTTGCATACACAACAAGATGACTCCAGTTTTAAAGCTTTTATAATTGTACATTGACACAATGCTTCCTTTAGCAATACACACAGCTATTATGGCACTCGAGGTGAAATACAGTACAGTTGTGCCTGGGTAATAATATTTTGCTTATTCCCTGTGGGATTGTGAGTTTGAAACCAGTGACTCAACTATTCCAAGTCCAGGACCTAGCTAAGCGGGCGGTAAAGTTGGTAAATTGGTCGGAATTTTGATGGAAATAGTTCCAACGTCACAACCAATACTAATACATATATAATTATGATATTATACATATCATAGCTGGTTAGGAAGCTGGGGTCAGAGCTTCAGGGTCAGCCATGACACACACATTTGGACCTTTAACACATATTTGAGTCTCACAGGCTTTCAAATGCACCAGACGTGACAAGTATTTATCTAGGCAATCACGCCAATAACCTGGTCCTGAACATTAACACCAATTAGAGATGCATTACTCAGTAACAATATTGAGTACTCCCACCCACATACAGTATATACATGCATAATCACCCAACATGTGATACACGTACATTTGCATACATAGGAGCCATTCCATAGATTCCATAGAGGTAATATATACAATAGATAACATGTTTATTGGGCGGCTGTGGCTCAGGTGGTAGAGCGGGTTGTCCATTAATCGTAGGGTTGTCGGTTCGATTCCCGGCCCACGTGACTACACATACCGAAGTGTCCTTGTGCAAGACACTGAACCCCGAGTTGCTCCCGATGGCAAGCTAGCACCTTGCATGGCAGCTCTGCTACCACTGGTGTGTGTGTGAGTGTGTGAGTGTGTGTGTGAATGAGACACAGTGTAAAGCGCTTTGGATAAAAGCGCTATATAAGTGCGCAATTTACCATTTTATTGCACATTATTATCATACATGCATATGTAGAAGCTCTAGCATAAGCCAAAGATAGCATATGGATTGACTTTGAGAACTGACCTTAAAACTCCAGTAGTTTGGCTGTTGCTGTGAAAAGAGAGAGAAGAGAGGAAGAAAAGGAGTCAGTCATGTCACACGTTTTCCGCAGCAACACAAAACCCTCTCAGCAGGTTCATGCCTCTTGACAGCCAGCCTGCTGAGAGAGGGAGTATCAAAGAAAACGACAAGGACGTCACTTTGAATAAATGAATCGCTCTTTTGTTTTTGCTAACTGCGTATTTTTACACCCTGGCGTAATTTACTCCAATAAAATGTTTTATATTATGTTAGTGTTGAGACTATCCACTTAATAGAGAATTTATGGGAATGCTATCACTTGGGCCTGTTAGGTCACCCTGATGTCTGGACTGTAATAAAAATAAAAAGATCATATTGAAAAATAAATAAAAAGTATCTCGCTTTTCTTTACATCTCTGTTTGGCTGTGTACACTGCATTGCCAGAAGTTTTTCCTGTTTGCATCATATGAATCAGAGTGGAACTGTAACTGTCACGTAATGGAGGTTAGGACAGATGCAAGTGCAGGTAGGAGCTTTTATTAAAGAGAGGCAGGCAGACAAATCCAAATCATGAGACAATAGCGTGGTCAAAAAACAGGAAATGGGTCAGGCGATTGGCAAAACGGGAATCGAGAAACGTGGACGAGGACAGGATCAAAACTAGGACACAAAACACGATGAACACTTGGTATACAGAAAACACGCAATACTTCGCAAAGACTTAGTGTTCAAACAGTCTCTTTTATGTGTGGTGGAATTGTGCGTGAGATCCGGTGCAGGTGTGCGTGATTAGAATGAAAGCGAGTGTTCTGGGAATTGCGGTCCACGTTGGCCATGTTTGAAGGCCACAGTGCAGGATGGGAAATGTAATCACTTCACTGAGATTAAGGCACAGAGGCCACACCTCCTTCACTGAGACTGACAGGTACAGAGGCCACACCTCCTTCACTGAGACTGACAGGTACAGAAGCCACACCTCCTTCAATGCAACTGACAGGGACAGAGGCCATGGCTTGCTTTGCTGGGACTAACAGGTATAAAGGCCACACCTCCTTCACTAAGAATAATAGGTCTAGAGGCCACACCTACTTTAATGGAACTGACAGGTACAGCGGCCACATTTCCTTCACTGAGACTGACAGGTACAGGGGCCACACCTCATCCATCATGACTGTTAGGCACAGAGACCACACCTACTTTAATGGAACTGACAGGTATAGAGGCCACACCTCCTTTACTAAGTTTGACAGACACAGAGGCCACGCCTCCTTCACCTACCCTACTACTGAGATTACTGGGATGAGCAAATTAATTTCTCTCTCTAAGGTACAATGAGATGTAGAATATAATAACCATACTGTGTGTGTGTGTGTGTGTGTGTGTGTGTGTGTGTGTGAGTGAGAGAGAGAGAGAGAGAGAGAGGGACCTCATGGTCAGGGAAGACCTTTCAGTCCCAGTGAAATTAGACATCTAGAGTGAACCTATGAATTTTAATTCACATTCCTCATCTCACATTCTCTGAGCTTCTTCGCTCTTTTCTTATCAGTAGCATGCTCTCGCTCGCTCGCTCTCTCGCTCTCTCTCTCTCTCTCACACACACACACACACACACACACACACACACACACACACGAACACATACAACTGATAGAGAATGAGGCGAGTGCCATGGGCTTTCTAGTAGTAAAAGACACACACACACACACACACACACAGACACAACTGATAGAGAATGAGGCGAGTGCCATAGGCTTTCTAGTAGTAAAAGACACACACACACACACACACACACACACACACACAAATATCCACAACTCTCACAACACATTTATTTTTATACTGAAAATGTAGCAGAATTCCAGAAGTCTCATCTCATCCATCTTATTACCATTCACACCACTGAATATTTCATGAACATTCCATTACCATGACAGCGCGGATATGTGTGTGCATGAAATGTGCAGATATCATCCAAACAAGTTTAACCTTTTATTATTTGCTAATTTGAGATTTGCTAATACTTGCTAATAATAATTAACCAAACCACACATGAACGTTTCGACAAACATGGTGGACCAAACTGTCGCTCTGCTCAAGAAATATGTCTCAGTGCTAGTTTGTTCGCTAGCTAGTCGTGCTATGCAGAGAACAGTGGGCTAGTTATAGCTGTGTTTAGCTAGCCATTGCTAGTTCATGATCAATCATCATGTACGCTGAGAAGCTAGCAAAAACCTAGCGAAGAAAGAAATGCCATACACGCTGCTATAGAGTGTTTTCTAGACTTTACACTACATGGAAGTTTGGTTCAAATTGTGCCAGGAGTAGAATCAGATTAGCTAGGTTTGGCAGCTAGCAATAACTTCATATGGTAACTTTTGCTAGCTACAATCTTGTAAAACAAAAACAAAACAAAACAAACAAAAAACTGTACATGTATCTTCTTCATTTTCTTGTGCAAGTTGGTCCTTACAAGTATGAATGCAGGTCTGTTCTTTATTTATTGGTGTTGCTAAACAGTCATTTCTAGTGATACACCTCCAACGCTGATCCATTTTTGCAATTTATGAGTGAACAAAGACCGCTTTCATATTTGTGCTGACGGGAACGGCGTCTGAAATGCAAATGCATCTCCTAAAGTCCTCTCTGCAGAGACTGCAGAGCAAATATGCACAAACTCCGACATGAAATTACACACAGCCTCACACTAAACCCCTGGTGTGTCGTCGATGAAAAGGCGTTTTGAGAAAAGTAGGAACCAAGGTCAGATGTAATTCAATCATCCTTGCCGTGCTGCCCTGCGTCCTGCGTCTGTTCAGCTTATCAGGTATCGCAGAACATGGAGACTGAGAAAGCGGTCTGTCCTGTCTGGCCTCTATTAATAGCTTTTACTGCAGGAAATGGCTTAATGCATGCGTCAAACTTCACCTGTGGCTCAAACATGCACGCTTCAGAAGGAGTGTATTTCATTTCCCGGGGATATTTGGTATCATTTCGTTTTGTATTTTGCTTGTCGGGTAGTTTTAAATTTACTTACTAGATGCAGAACTTACTAGATGTAGGGGGGCAGTGGTGACGGTTAAGGCGCTGGGTTACTGATCAGAAGGTTGGCGCTGCCGAGCTGCCACTGTTGGGCGCTTGAGAAAGGCCCTTAACCCTCTCTCCACCAGGGGTGCCGTATCATGGCTGACCCTGCGCTCTGACCCCAACTTCGTAACATGCTGGGGTACGTGATGAAAAGAATTTCACTGTGCTGTAATGTATACGTGACCAATAAAGACTCATTATAGTTAGATAACATTTTTGTTGCTGTTTTGTTTCGCCATATTTTTTGCGTTCGGAGATTGGCTAGAAGTCTTTCTGTTATTGATTACAGCTAGCTAACTAGCTAACACAGCCATTATTATGTACACTTGGATTGTACTTGGTTTGCGTATGCAAGATGGCTGTCGCACGTATCCTCTTTTCATTCGCTAAGAAGTCCAATAAGAATGGATTTATGCTTTGCATAAATTGCATATGGTGCCGTACCAATATAAATGGTGGGGGGCAGTGTACTATGACGTGATGTCACGTAAGCACCAGAATAACATGCAACAACAACGGTGGAAGGTTTTCGAAGAGAAGCTAGTCCACGGATACCAACATCTCTCTGTACGATTGTCTCGATGACAAATGTAGCATGAATAAAATGGCGACAATAAACAGGTCCAAGATTGTTGAGTTTTAATGACTGAGACTGATTTGAACGGCCTAACATATCATCGATGTTTCAGGCATCCTTACAAGAGAAACAATAAGTTAGCCTTCTGTGCTGATGCCATGTTTATTGTTAAGAGTACACGAGAAAGGCTAGAAGGTCCGCAATCTGTAACTCCAACCAGGAAGATCGAAAGAAAATGCCCCCCCTCAACTTGAAATTCCTATTTGTCAACTTGCAATAGTCTTCTCAACTACGAGGTCCTTCCCGGTTTACGGAGTGACGTCAAAACAACCTGCAAATTGCCACTTATGATAAAGAATGCAGCAATATTTCAGTGCTGTCCAGGGACGTCTGGGCCCTAACCTGCCTGCTAGTGGATATCCCATCCATCCATTTTCTGTAAACAGGGTTGCAGGGAGCCTACCTGGAGCTTATCCCTGGGGACTTGGGGTATGAGGTGGGGGACAACCTGGGCGGGGTGCCAACACATCGCAGGGCACAATCACACACACACCCATTCATACACTACGGACAATTTAGAGATGCTAATCAGCCTACCGGAGTACCCCCCGAAGCACGGAGAGAACCTGCACACTGGGAATCAATCCCCCAACCCTGGAGGTGCAAGGCAAATGCATTAACCACTAATCCACCATGCCCCCGCTAGTGGGCACACAATGGTATTGTAGATGATCCTCCAGTCACACCTAAAGTACACAAACGACTATGTGAACAATGCTGCTCGTGTAGCTGTTGTGTATGCACAGGTATGCAGCTTAAGAGTTCCTGAAGAGTTCTTTACGTGGTTAATCATTTTATCGTTCTAAAGGTGCCCATGGGAATCCCATTTGAATCCAACGGTTATCAATGGGAGTTCATGGAGCAATATTAGATCTCCATGTACACTCATGGACCCACATAGATTCTCTAATAGGGTAGAACATGGGGCCTCATTAAAAATTCATGGTGCTCCCACTTGGAAGATGTATGAATGTATGTCTTTGGGAGTCACATGAGGCACATTAAATTCCATTAAATACGAACCCACTGTATAAATCCATTTATCTTCGGTAATCACTTTATCCTTGTCAGGGTCGCGGTGGAGCCAGACCCTATCCAGGGAACCCTGGACATGTGGTAGGATGGAATGCTGGTCTATCACAAGGCACCATGTGCATACACTCACTCACACCTGTGAGAAAATTTGTGTAGCCAATCCACCTACCACCATGTTTTTGGGAAGTAGGAGGCAACTGGAGAACCTGGAGGAAACCCACAGTAACTCAAGCCCAGGATCTCACTGTGCCACGCCAGAACTTATATTCTACAATCCATATGCAGAGTGTCGCATTCCATGTTCTGCCCAAGGTGGTGAAAATAATGTATATTTCGCATTACTTACCCAGCTGTAAAAGAATCCATTAGGAACCATGTGGAAAACCATATTCCAATGTAATATATATTACATTTTCCATAAGGGTAGTGACAGAACTCAATTCTTGACTGCATTTTATCCCGTTTTTTCTTTGGTTAACTCTCTCACAAAATATGCGCAGCATTGCCACCTCACAACTGGTCTTGTCTTGGCTTTCTTTTTGTCAATATAGGTTTCCTCCAGGTACTCTGGTTTCCTTCCAAATCCCAACAACAAGCTAATCAGTGGATTAGTATGTGACAGACTAGCTTCCCATCCAGGGTGTATTCTTGCCTCATTTCTGACATTTTCATAGTGCTACCATGAGATTTTAATGAGCACCAAGATGATTACTGCCTTCTCATGAGGTTTCGCTTAATTCATGCTCTTGTATAGCTTGTAGCATGGATGTCAGAGATGGCCATTAAGGTGTGCATCGATGCTGGTGTAGTTGTGGCAAAGCAATAACCAAAGGGCAGAACTGAAGGATAGCAGAAGTACAGTGTCTTTGCTTGTATCACAACTCACCTACCCATAGGTGCTACTTTTGCCTTGAGCTAAACACCAGTTTCAAGAGATTCAGTTGAATTTTATCCAGACAGTAACCCCATGGGGGCAATTCTGTGCCACTGAGCAATTCTTTGTATCTTTCAAACGCAAACCACTGGACAATCCCATGTGCCTGGGGACTATAGCCTGTAGCTACACACATTTGTATGTGCACTCCCCCAATGCAAGTACTGAAACAGCAAGGACAATTCTTTTCTTGGGTTTGAGATCAAAAGATGAATGTGAGACCATCAGAATTTTCATTCCCTGATATTTATATCTAGGTGTGTTAACAACTTGACCTTTGATGGCAGACCACCCATTTTTTAGGTGAGTAAAAGTATATGATATACACACACACATATATATATATATAGCCTTGCTGTTCCAATTTTTCCGCAGGGACTGCATATTAATAAATGTATATATTTAATGTTAGAAGCTAATATGTGGAGAAATTAAATGGTGAGTGAGACAGTAACCTGTTTTCTATCCTAGCTCTCCCCAAAAAATAGTATTTTTTTAAAAATAATTTTCGCCATATTGACCTTTTCTAAACTGATAATGCAGAAGGCTTTAATATGCAAATGAGCTCTATAACTCCATAAGAGTCAGTGGTAAGTGCTAACAAAAACATAGTAAGGAATAAAACATGACAGGGAGTGCTGCTACAGGAAAACAATTAACATCAGGATGGTGTGACACAAAAACAGCGTTCATATTTACACTAAAGTATCGCGATTATTTCACAACAGCAGCACATCCTGAAGTGTTTTATTCCTCTTATACCGCTGCAAGTTTTTTGAATGTTAAAGAACAACATGTCCCGATGTCCAAGATGTCGTGGAACATCTGCCAAACAAAGGAGTTCCTGTCCTCGCTCACGTTACGGCAGTTAGAAAGATTCGTCCTCTCGTCAGCCTTGTGTTTTCCCTCGCTCTTAAAGTAAGCGAAAAAGAAAAACACAACCTGTCATGTTATTGAGAATCTGGAGAGTGCAATCTTCTCTTTCCCATGTCAGGAAACTTCACCTCTGCGCTGACACTAAACAGTCCTTCTGTAAACGCTGCACGGACATCTCCATACAGAAAACTTCACAATGTCAGCAGTGTGGTGTTTTGGGGTTTTATTTTCTTAATTCCATCCCTGTGTTTGTTGTGGTTACTATAGAAACGATAATGTATTAAACTGTTCCTGAATTGATCCAGAATTAAATCGTATTTTTAAATGTATAGAACACCTATGGGAAGATGAAGTTTTAGCTGATGGAAATACGTTCATTCATTGCGTTGGATCAACGCAAGCCAAATCTTAAGCAAACTCAGCAATACAAGACACGTATACACACCTCTGCGCTTACACACACACACACACACACACACACACACACAAAGGCAGCTAACAAGATTTACAACTTCAGCTTTACCCTGGTGATGCCGGATCACGTCCTTCCTGAGCAAATAATATCAAATGACAAGGCTCTGTGTGTGTGTGTGTGTGTGTGTGTGTGTGTGTGTGTGTGTGTGTGTGCAGGACAGATGCCAGCTTCCAGCCTGGTGATGTCATTTTCAGCCAAATACTGGCGTCTCCTGTTGCTTAGTAACGGTGTAGTGCACTGTAGGGGAAAATTGGCCATTTGACCTGCAGCTGGATGGAAGAGTTTGCTTGAGCCAAACGGACTGACAGCTGCATGTCACACACACACACACACGCACACACACACACACACACACACACAGCATGATGGCACTACAAATATGTAGTTACTCACTAGCTGCACCTGATCCAACTGAGTAACATGTGTCAACTTGGTGAGTGAGAACACCACACACACACACACACACACACACACACACACAATCCCTTGTATGAAACAGTTGGTGACAGAAGGACAGAGCAAGCACACGCCACATGACCTGCATGCAAAGCAGCCTCTCTCTCTCTCTCTCTCTCTCTCTGTCACACACACACACACACACACACACACTCATAAACGTAGCATCCACACACTCACAACCACAATGCACTTGCAGCTGGTCTCCACGACAACCACGCTAACAATAAACAGTCGAAGCAGACAAACACCTCTTACCTGCACCTGTACGCGTGGATGTGCGTGCACACACAAATGCACACGTTACAGACGTCTGGATGCCTTCAGTCAGTGTGAGCGTCTATCAGCTGGCCCAAAACACTCATTCTCTCTCTCTCTCTCTCTCCCTCCCAGCAGCGGCGCTTTATTTAATTCATTACCACATCGGCAGACTGCTGCTTAGCTGCTTTAACTCTTCCGCGCTAGAGTGTCAGGGTGGTGGTGGGGTGGAGAAGGAGGGAGGTGTGTGTGTGTGTGTGTGTGTGTGTGAGCGTGAGACGCACTGGGCTAATTAACTCTCCTCTTCCTCTTTTACACGCTGCCGCACTTGTCCTCCCATTCCCTTGCTTCCCTGCCCTCCTTCTTCTCTTCCCCTCCTCGGACCCATTCCCAGCAGTATTCCGACATATTCCTGCGATTCCTCTCTGCGGGTTCCTGCAACAATGATATCCAAGCAACCTTCCTTTTCCTCCCTGTCTATCACTCTCTCTCTCTCTCTCTCCAGCCTGACCTTTGCAATATGATATCACCAGCTTCCATATAAGGGCAACGTCGCCGTGGCAACCGTGGACTCCACCTGTCTTTCACTCAGCCGCTCTCTGTGTCACTTGCTCGCTCGTACATACACACACACACACACACACACTGCACTTATTCATTCAGCCTGCACTTCCACAGCGTGCAGGTGACGACAAGCGGAAAACCATGGAGAAGCCAAAAGACGAAGAATGAATGAAGAATGGAGATGGACAGAGATGGAGAGAATACAAAGAGGGACGAGAGCAATAACGATGCAGTGAAGGAAGTGTATGGATTTCCTGTACATTAGCCAACTACATTTACATACACACTAATGATCCAATATTTATTCCTACCAAGTTGGGACAAGTTTAAAGGAAAACTCCACCCTGAAACATGTTTATTCTGGGACATTTGGGGCGTGTTTAGTGATTCTGGCACCGATCGGTTGGTTTGTGCTGTATTTCTGTTATTCACATGCAAAATTAGTGCTTGTGTGCTAACACTAACATCACCGTTATCGCTAGTTATCTCAAAGTCCCAGAATGCAACGCGGCTATACGATGAGGTTCGCCGAAGAGTCGTCTCGATGAGCGTGTTAGAGGAAGCGGATCTGATCTGTTTGAAACAGGGCGTACAGACGCGAGAGCCGGACAGACTAAAGAATTAAAGCGCCGCTGCATCGCTCTCTTTAAGTAGAGATCAAACGAGCGCTAATACCTCTGGCACAACTCGGCATCGTGGGTAGAAAGAACCCCGATACCCCGACGTGAAAATAGAGCAACGTGTCTATGAAAGAAGTTTAAAATAAAAAACATTTTTAAAACTAAAACTAAAGTAATTTAACAAATGACGTAAAATCTGCAATGATACATACGCACAACTACAGACACTGGAAGAATCTGCGCTGCTTGTCCAAATATACAAGCTAGCTTGCTAGCTAGCTACAGTAGACTAGCCGCCTTCGAAAACCGTAAACGATCAAACGTAACTGATACGAGCTACACGATCGAATCCATTCCTGAGACTGGATCTGTAACGTCACGGCTCTTTTTAACGATTTACAGACACTAGGCTAGAGACGGGTTTTTTTTTGTTTTTTTTTAAATACAATATATAATCTCATACTGTACCTCCAGCACATTGCTAAAAAGGTGCTTAGCTCAGCTAAAATGAGCGATCTTCTTTAATAATTAAAAATAATAATAAACGCGCCTTTAGAGATGAAACACATCCGATGCGATCTTGGGGATCATGCCAAACGTGTATAGGATTGCCATTGGAATGAATGGATTTTATTTTATTTTATTTTATTTTATATCGGGGGAAGGTTAAGGGTTGGCATCGGGCACTGGTGCATGAATGGGAAATCATGAGGTGATTCATGGAGCCCCATAAATATTCCATAAAATTCAAATAATCCATTGAGCACATTCCAATTAACAGCCATTGGAAATTCCCAAAAGGAATTTTTTCCATAGCAGTGATATGAATTCATGTGTCACATGGCTTGGGCACTGTAGGAAATTCCATGAAAATACTCAAAATCTGACAAAAAGTGTCAAGACTTTTAGTTCTACTAAAACATTTGGGCCAGTCCTATATCAGTTAGTTATCCTAAAAGAGGATTAAAAATTTTTTTTAATTTTTTTTTATTGACCTTTAATCAGCCCTTTCTGATATTTGGACTTCCTGATATAGTGAAAGGGGAACAGAATCGGTGTACAGCGGTGAAAAGAAGTGCTGAAATCAGTGCGTTTATACATAATTGTGTTAAAACTGCAGCAGGAGTGTAAACTATTTAAAGCATCTGAAAGTCTGGCTGTGTTTTTTTTTTTCTTAAACAGGAGTGACGAGGTTAAATAAGGACACTCGCTTGTGGGTAAATGTGTAAACAGGAGTATCAGTCATCTTAAATAAATCATCATAACATCATGGTCAGGTTTCTTTTATTTATATATATATATATATTGGATGAACTAAGAGCTTTTGTACACCACGGCGTTGCTTTAATTCTCCAGTCTGACTGGTCACATGGTGTTGATTCATTTTCCAAGCAGCACTGAGAGTTACACGTGCTCACTCCAGTACATTTACATTTGATGTGAACATTAATGAATCACATGGGGGGGGAAAAGAATGAATCACATCAAAAACTTGCATGCCAAAATAAATAGATTTCTTTTTTTAAAACTGCATGTTGAATATTCATTAAAAAAAAAAAAAAATCCATAAAACAACAATCACGTGAAAATAAATGAATCATGGGGGATGGGGG
>JANDJT010000088.1:13262-25207 GCA_024331685.1 Stegophilus panzeri | reverse complement strand
GACACTACTGGAACTTCACATGGGATCGGGTTCTATGGTCAGATGAAACCAAAATAGAGCTTTTTGGCAATAAACACTAGAGGTGGTTTTGTTGCACACAGAGAGGTAGTCAAATGGAAAAGTACCTCATGCCCACGGTTAAATATGGAGGTGGATCTTTAATGTTTTGGGGCTTTTTTTCTATAGAAAACCTGTGGGGTGAACTGAAGAAGAGAGTCCACCAGTGTGGACCTCGAAATTTGAAGGGTCTGGAGAGATTCTGGGCAGCCATATGGACATGGCCAACTTTTTTGAGGTACTTTTCCATATGGCCAACCTCATCAGGTATTATAGGAGAAGACTCAGAGCAAAGGGAGGTAGCACAAAGTATTGACTAAAAGGGTGCCAATAATTGTTGCACAGCTATATTTAAGAAAGATTTTTTTTTTAATAAACCTGTGTATTAATGAAATTGTTTGATATCCATGAGAGCAGAGTATTTTTGTGATTTATTTTTTTAACAAAAGATCAAAAGGTTAAACAATAAAGACAATTTTTCACAGCCTTCATTGCTCATATTTACCAAGGGTGCCAATATTATTGGAGGGCAGAGTATCTCAAAGTCTGTTTTTCTTTCGCCGAATACTTTAGACTTTTACTGCCTACAGTTCAAAGAAAGAAACCTCGAATTTCTACTCACATACAGTACATCTTTTAAACTTCACTATTTTTCTCTGTATATAATCACATACACTTGGCTCCAAAAGTCTGAGACCGCTAGTGAAAAGGCTTCTATTTTTGCATTATTTTCCAATTTAATACAACGATTTTCATTACAAATGATAATATCGGCAACAACTTTGGCAAGAATCTTTGAAACATGTCATGTGAAAAAATAAGTACACCCCATGGAATTCTATTTATTTATTTATTTATTTATTTATTTATTTATGTTAACGTATTTGGACAAGCAAAATTTGATCCTCTTTAACACCGTGCCTATTAATAAAGCTGATATACTCTATCAAATGACACATAAAACTGACATTTTGTAGCAATTTTTCACAATTTAAATGAACGAAAAACAAATCAGTCACATGGAAAAAGTCCTCCAAGAAGTTATTTCTGCTAAAAGGGGCAATACCAGCTTCTGAAGCCAAGGGTGTACTTACTTTTTCCACAGAAGAATATCACATCTATTGATATTTCTGTTGAATAAATGATTGAAAATGCTCATTTTCCTCGTGGTTTTGTTCGAGTATATCACCTTCATTAATAGGCAACTGATGATCAAATGTTTGCTTGTCTGAATATGTCAAAGGAAAAAAAAACCCCAACAATTTCCATGGGGTGTACTTATTTTTTCACATGACTGTATATACATGAATTTCAGAGTTTCTTAGTATTTTGCATGTCCCCTTTTTTGCCTTAATGGAAAATTTTAATAACTTCCTTTCATGTATGTGCATCTTTACTCTGGTGCATGGGAGTGGGCGGGTCTATTTGCACACCTATACCTGCAGTATGGTACGGGATGTTCCGGAACATTCTAGAGACACAGAGACAAAAGCACTAAGCACTAACGGGTAGCTCAGACATCTTTTTAGGAAATAGACGACTAAAGTTCTGCATTACTGCGTTCCTTTTTATGCTTCTCACACCCTCCATCTGTCTTGCTCCCTCCATCTGTCTTGCTCCCTCCATCTGTCTTGCTCCCTCCATCTGTCTTGCTCCCTCTGTCCCTCCTCACCCTTCCAATTAGGACAGTAACTCATGACACACTCTCTTGCTGCTACTGTACCATGATGCATGTCAACCTGACAGATACCCTGACGAATGGCCTTCAATCACCCTGCTTAACCTCCAGCCTAACACACACACACACACACACACACACACTTACAGTTAAGCAGAAACATACAGACGAAGATTAATGAAACATGTTGACTGGCCAGAGAAAGACTTTGTGATTGTGGTGTTACCTTGTTTGGGAAAGTAGGTCCCGGTGTTAGCTGAAAGAGAAACATCGACCACAGTTACTCATCAATCACACACACACACACACACACACACACACACACACTTTTTTGCTAAGATTTAAAATCATTCCTTCCATTTCTTGCAGAATCACAATCCATAATACGAATCAAGAATCAAATCAGTGAGCACGACGTCTGATTTTCTGTCACTGATTCACCACGCACGCTTTTTTATTTTTATACGTCATACAACAAAGCAAATCAATAATCAGTCGAAACACCAGGACTGTATTGCTCACACAGCCCTAATTCAAGGAATACTCCAGGGTTTGTTTGTTTGTTTGTTTTTTTAAACCGAACGTCTAACCTGTGCATCACCAAAAAAAAAAAATAATAATTTTTTTTTAAAAGTCCAACGTGTTTCCCTGAACCGAGGTAATACCAGACAACGTGCTGACTCGAAATTCATTCGTAATGGAAATCGTGGGGCAGATGTTGGGGCAGATGTTGGGGCAGATGTTGGGGCAAATGTTAGGGCAGATGTTGGGGCAGATGTTGGGGCAAATGTTAGGGCAGATGTTGGGGCAGATGTTGGGGCAGATGTTAGGGCAGATGTTGGGGCAAATGTTAGGGCAGATGTTGGGGCAGATGTTGGGGCAGATGTTGGGGCGATGTTGGGGCAGGTACAAATTCAAAGCAACAAGAATTACAATAAAGGTCATACGACAAGAAAGGTTTAGCAAAGCTGTTTTTTATGGATTTTTTTTATTTTTATTAATTATTATTATTATAACTGGAGCAGTAAAAATGTAATTCCATTTACATGTTTGTGTGTGTGTGTGTGTGTGTGTGTCCATGAGCAATCAAGCCCACAAAATTATACTAGTAAGTTATAACCAATAATCTAGTTCCTATGTAAAGTCATCTCGTCACTTTTCACGTACCCTTACTAAACCTTTAAATTGTTTGTACTACATTCGTTATGAGGTGTTTAACCAAAAGGAAGTGTTTCATCGATTAAAACGTAGGAATATAATCAGAATGTAACTAAGTTAATGTTAATATTCAAATCAATTCTTTCCTGCTTGATTTCTGTAGAACGGCATCAAGCATTGTTATTCATCTAGTCCTGCCCTTCAGAAGCTACATCAAATATTTACATGTTACCCAGAAGACAAAATAATAATAATTTACACCGATCATCCTGTTCAAAAGTTTACATCCCCCTGGCTCATAACGTATTGTGTTGGGAAGTAGGGGAAGTGGTATCTCAGTGGTGAAGATGATGGACTTCTGATCGGAAGGTCATGAGTTCAAATCCCAGCAATGCAAGCTGCCACTGCTGGGCCCTTGAGCAAGGCCCTTAACCCTCAACTGCTCAGTTGTATAAATGAGATAAATGTAAGTTGCTCTGGATAAGAGCGTCTGCCAAATGCCATAAAACTGAGCATCAGTGAATGTTTGCACTTTTTGTAATAGTGGTGTACGAGTCCCTCGGTTGTCCTCAGTGTGAAAAGTTGGGTCTTGACATCATATAGCTGCTGTTAGAAAGGGGGTCAAATATGCAGAAGAGCAAAGAATGTGCAGGACCTGGAGAACTATCCCGAAACATAAAAGCAGTCGTTGATCATCCAGGTCACGACAAACCGTATTAAGAATCGAGCGTATGTAAGCTTTTGAACTGGTTCATTTGTGTAAATTCAGTATAGTATAGTACAGTACAGTATAGTATCGTCTTGTGGACTATATGTAAACATCTTTTAATTGAAATAGCTTATTCAGCTTATTTTAAATAAATTAAAAAAAAAACACTAACATGCCATTTTTATGATCCCTCTTAGTTTTTTTTAATAATTGTTCACATTTTGCAGATTCTGCAAGGCGTACATAAACTTATGAGCTCAACTGTATGAACGTGTCATACTGTACTGAACCTTCCTGAATGTGTAGTTTATTTTTCCCCTGCTGGTTTTCTTCCTAATTTTTCTACAGTCTCGTTTCTAGTTTCTACTGGATTCATCAGCGTTAACTACCAATGGGTGACATTAATGATGGGGGGGGGGGGGAAATCGACATAAACATCTTTTATAGGATAAAGGTGATCAGGTAGAAGAACTTCGTAATGATTTACAATGATCTTTACTCCAAAGGTTGGTTTAGATTTGCTGTTAACTACACGTACCCAAGATGGCCACTGCACATGTACATGCGGTCGTGTGGCGCGTTGCTTGTGCGTATCGTCTTAAATTAACACTGGGCGTCTGTATACTGCAATACCAGCGTGCACAGTAGGAGGCAGTATAAACAATATAAACAAACGTTATAAACAAACTAACCAAACAATGTGTCTTGAATACTGGGCATACTTATATACTATTATAGACCGTTACTGAGCATTAACACTAACGGCTTTCATATAAGAGTTATCGTTTTAGTTTTAAAAATACTAAAAGGTCTGTTTTGAGTACCACTTTTCTAGATTTTCGAGACAAATCACGATCACGGTAACAATCATGGCAACAGTCACACCGACGGCAGAACGTTTTCGAGCTCCACGGTGTGTTTAACATCATCCTCGACTTGAAAACCAGATGGAGAGAGATGTTATGGCTCTGACGTGCGCTCTATTGGACGCCTCCAGGTGTACATGAGTTACGCGAGCGAGTGTGTGAACAGTGCAACTCGGCGTAGACGCTGCACATGCATGTAAGCATAGTGAAAGTGTGAAAGTATACATATTTAACGAATTTGTCCCCCTTAGCAAGTGACAAGTGGAGCCAAAACATCAAACATCAACAAAGTGCCTACAACAGTATAACAGTGCTAACCCTCTTTTCCTTTAAATTGTCACAGGTAAGTATGCCAAGCACTCTGTACAGGATCCTCTTTTAAGGGACAAACTGACAATTATTTAAAGACTATACTTTAATGAAAGCATTTAGATGGTCCAGATGTTACAGCAGTTTTGCTGACAATTGAATTTCTAACTGCCGTCTAGTCTATTGATACGGATTCATTGAAATAAATAAATATAAAGACATTTTTCTGTCGAGCCACATATGATTTTATGGAGATGCCAGTGATCCTGACCCTTTCTGCTCTCCGGACCTGCCTGATCCATCAGGATGCCCTACGTCTGGATGGAGCTCTCATCAACTGGAGGCTATAGCCTGGAGATTGCCGAGGACGGTACCGCTTGAAGAACCATGGAAATGGTTTTGGACCTCAATTCCACATGGACATTCTTGATGTGGTTGCAGCGATGGCCTTGGGACTGCAATTACCACATACAGTTTTACACTCAGGTCTCCTTTAGTGAACAGTGCACTAGTTCAACCAAGACTTCATATTAAAACCATAATGAACTTTCTTTTACTTTCACACTATCCGTTGTTACCCAGATGAGGACGGGTTCCCGTTTGAGTCTGGTTCCTCTCAAGGTTTCTTCCTCATATCATCTTAGGGAGTTTTTAGGGAATCCGAATATAAGGCATTACATTCACATTCACCCCTAGACATCTATTGATCCCTCTAACTAATTACACATGCATTGATTGTTGGAGGCGTAAAAAAAAAACAAAAAAAAAAACAAACAAAACTAACAAGGTTTCTACTGCGTCTTTCTTACTCGTACTTGTCATTCAGCAACTCCCGCTAAGATTTTCTCTGGCTTGCGCGTGATAAATCACTTGGACTGAATACCGTCGAAGGTTTTTAACTGAAAGGAAACGCTCCATCGATTATACACAGGACGAAGACAAATATAATCGTAGTTATCGTACCCCAAAAGCTACAGATGGCGCAAATAAATTCATCAGACTGACTCCAATGACGTGGCGATACACAAGAAGTGTAGCTTTAAGTACAAGCCAAAGTTTGAAATGAACCAAAAGGATATCTTATAAAAACAATAAGTCACGTGTGTAAGCGGGCGTGAGACATGCCCTCTTGTGGATGAGGACGTTCATAAAACGGCGACCAAAAACAATATGATCAAATCCATTTATTATTAATAACACCGGCTATAAATAATTCCTCGGCCATGCAATGTATCTGTTAACAGTAAGCTATGGTTGCTAAGCAACATAAAGGGTACATATGTGTGTATGAGGTGTATATATCAAGGTTTTCGAATACGGGTTGGCCAATCAGATTTTAGAACCAATACTATCCATCTCTAGTGGGTGAAAAGTCCTAAGTCTTGTATCAGTACAATAAAACATTTCCATTGCCGGCATGCTCAGGTCGTAGAAGGTTAAACAAAGCCTGGGAACTGGAGTGAAGCTCATGTCTCAGGGCCTGAAGGTGAGATTAGAGAAACACCTCAAGAAGAATAAGGACATGGCTCTGACCTCCTTCATCAGCGTAGCTCTCATAGAGACCTGCTCCACATCCCGTGTTCATCCCTCCTCTGCAGCCATGTTTTCATCTCCTTCCCTTATTTCCTTACTTACTCCCATGAGAACTGGTGTAGCGCTAGGATATTAACAGGAGGTGACTCGCTCGCAATATGTTTTGCATTACACGCTCACTACATTGCATTAAAGGTGATTGTGTTTGCAGCTCATTTGTTTTATTGCGTGCTAATGCGTAGTCTTAACGACACGGTCTCGGAGATGACTCGGGAGCTCGGAGAAACATTTTTAAACCCCCAACGAGCAGATATACAGCATTTATTTGCTGGAGCTACAGTACACTCAGTAGATTTTTTTTAAATCTGGTAAACCTACCGTTTTTGGATGCACAATTACTGACCGCAAAGTTGCGCAAAGTATTGGCACCCATCTATTCTGTCTATCAGTGGAAAGGGATGACCATAAAGGAATCACCAAGCATTGTTACTGCATTTCTAAACACCTCAATGGAACAAAACATTCACAACCAACATAATCTCCAAGTCACTGGACACAAACTGGTATGGGTTTAAGGTCTAGAGGTTGAATAACACGCACTCTTAGTGTGTGGCTTGACCACAGTTTCATTTCTCGTGTATCCTCTTTATGTCCTGAACGTCTAAACCTACGACATTGAACCTTCTTGACTATTTTGTGCTCAGGCTTACTTCTAGACGAGCGTCAGTGCACCTTGATATACATTCTACAAGTCTCTGGGACTGTACTGGAGTCATGAACAACGTTCTTTCCAAAGATGTATCCCAACGTTGGGGTGAATTGTGAGCTGTCACTATCCGTGAGAGCAGATCACTTCCGCAAGCACCGAGACCCGCACAAGTCCAGGGTCTACATGAGTCAACGTGAAAGTCACAAAGCCTGGCTCTCATTTTTAATGACCAACCTCACGCTCTCAGTCCGGACATCCTCACGCTCTCAATTAAAGATATTGTTTCAACCATAAATACAAGCTCAAATATCAACCGACTTAAGCAACTGACATAAACAAAGCTACATAAAATGTTCCACAACGGCTTTGATTGCTTAATAATGCTTGGTTTGGAATAAATAAACAAACAAACAAATAAATAAATACATACAAATCAATGCATACCTAGTTATAAGACATTTATCGATTCTTTTATAGCAGGTTATAAGACATTATATCACCACTACGAAAGAATTTTGCCCTATTTTACTTACTGAACGAAAGGGTCTTAGTCTCTGGACTGTTAAAGACTTGAGACAGATCTTGGTAACACGTTCTATGAAGCAATGACTTCTGAACACATTCGTGACGTTATAATACAATAGTGCTTATTACACATTATATCAAAAGGATATCTTCTCGTAATACACTATGCACTAGGCGAAGTGGGGCTTGATTATACGTGTTATGAATGTTTATAAGATGTCATGTTAACAAATTTCTAGCGCATCATAGAAATAAATCACGCATCACATATCACGAAGCTTCGTAAATGATTACAGCAACGCGTTATAACGTGATACGACCGTGTTCAAAGTTTATTATAGATATACCCTTCGTACAAAGTCTTACCATCATATAGCGTGATATGAATGCTACTTTATATGCACATCTTTCCCATTCATAATGCATCATAAACATCGCTATATAGTGTAATGAAGCTTCGTAAATAATTATAACAATGTCTGTAATGCCTTATGTATACGTTATGGCACGATATAAATGTGTTCACGGTTTAGTAGCTATAGAAACGGAGCTTCATAGAAGGTGTTAGCTCGGTTTCTTTGGTATTGCTGATATAATGTGTTATGAACACTACATATACTGTTATCACGTTAAGAATTCATAATGCATCCTAGACATAGGTATGTAGCATAATGAATGTTTATGAACAGTTAAAAGCGATGTATAAAATCCCTCACGAATGCATTATAACATGATCTGAACGTGTTCACGGTTTATTATAGACAGCTACCTTCATAGAAAGTGCTACCGTCATAGTTATAATGCATATAATCTTATCCATTCATAATGCATCATAAGCATAGTGTAATGAAGCTTCTACTTATAACACATTCATAACGCGTTATAAAGATAGCGATAAAATTATAACAACGCGCGTAATTCCTTACGAATGGATTATCACATGACACGAATGTGTTCATGCTGTAGAGCATGATAAACACGACATTCAGTGACGTACTCGTTCGTGTTTATTTGTCTTTTCCAATAAAGTTGTGTTATATGGATGGTTCAGGAGTCAATACAGTGTGCAGTGTTTAATAAAGCAGGAGTCGATACCGAGAGCAGCACGATCGATATCGTCTCTATCTACAGCAATAAGGATTTTAATCTCCCTCCTTATATCATCCAAATTCCTCCGGTTCTTCATCTTATTGAAGAGCTGAATAATCTGGACCTGCTCTCGGTGTCACCGCAGCCCTCTCGCTACGCTCTCGTTCCTCCCCGGGCTTTGAGGAATTTACCATTCGATGAATAATTTACACGTTATTTCAATAATGCAGTATTAAACGTGCAGACAGGCGACGTTTTATGAAGTATAATTGGTGCTTTAAACACATAAAGGAATAATGTAGGGCTCTCGAGGAGAAGCTGAATTGAGTGACCTTGCGGTTAATATCGTTAGCATCGGACACTTTAACACACACACACACACACACACACACACACACACACACCCACGGGGACAAAGAGAGTTGGTGTGGCAAAGGCGCTGACAAAATTAGCCTGATGAATGGTGTTATCATTAGTGCTAAGTGCTTTCATTTGAAACGAGGATGTGCAGTTTAGTCTTTCAGTCTGATTGGCTTTAAAATAAATGTCTGCCCGATTGGGTGTTTTAAATACTGTATGTTTATTAGAATAAATCACAAGGGGTTGAATTGCCCTCCTAGAGCTGCTGATGAGGGCAAACACGGGCAATTTCTTACATTTTTTTCCTTTCCCCCTCTACCTGCAGCTAGCTGCACAATTTCGACTCAAGTTCAGGTGCAGACTAGGGCTAAGCAAATATTTTACAAAACTACTAACAGTTTTGGGAAAAAGCATTCGTTTTTTTTTTTGTTTTTTTTCACACTCGAAAGTTTGTTAGCCGGAAAAGCAAAACATGCTATGGTGCGAGTCATGAATCCGGTGCCGGATACAAACCAGCGGAACAAGCTAGGACAAAGTTAGCTAGCTTGACAGGAGTTTGCTTGCTAGCTAGCATTTTCGTAGCATTATGTAGCTCGTGAAAAGAAATCACACATACACCCATAAACCTGCTATACATCACATCACCAACACATCAGCCAATCATGTAGCAGCAGCACACTGCGTAAAACCATGCAAGGTCAAGAGCTTCGGTTTAATGTTCATGTCAAACGTCAGAAAGCGGAAAATTCGATCTCCGTTGTGGGTGCCACGTGGGCTGGTTTGAGTATTTAAAAGATTTTCGGTTGTCAGGATGGAAACCGAAGTGGTCGTCTCTTGTTGTACTTTCTGAGATGCTTTTCTGCTCACCACGGTTGTATAGAGTGGTAGTAAAGTTCTGACCCAGTCGTCTAGCCATCACGATCTCGCCCTTGTCACTCAGATCCTCACGCTTGACCATTTTTCCGTCTTCCAACACATCGACTTCGAGAACTGACTGCTCACTTGCTGCCTAATAAATATATCCCACCCCTCGACGAGTGCCGATGTCACGTCATAATCAATGTCGTTCATGTCTCCTGTCAGTGGTTTTCATGTTATGGCTGGCATTAGATCAGTTTAATTAGCTAATTAGCTACACCTAACATTTAGCTCACTCTGTAGGCGTCGGTTCCCATCTACCCCATCCGTTAATAGAAAGGGACCACCATAGGACCATCGCTGACGATTATTTGGATTGGTGAACCTTTTAGGGAACAGTCCTCTAATCAGACTTCTCCAGCCAGAAACGGAATACGAGGTCTGCGAATAAAGGATAAAGCTATAGTATCAAAGTTGATTGACACGGACAAGCTGGACCAACAAGGTAGGTGTGTGTAATAAAGTCAAACACACCAGGGATGATTAAACACAATCATTCGACTGGCCCTGAAAAGCCAAGGGAGCGCTAACCTGATCCCAGGCTAAATGAATTTCTTTCATGGCTTATTTGCATGGGCTGAATCAGGTTACCCGCACGGTCGGACATATGGCGGACGAGGACGGAGACACACAAAGGCCTGGCACAGCTGATGTATTTGCAGAGTTGAGCTTCGTGAGCATCAGCCTCAGCGGAGAAATCAATGCAAAGCAGGCTGACACGGCAGCCAGGAACAACAGTGTTCCAGGTAAACATGTCAGCGAGGGATTCTGAGGGAAAGGTTTCCGCCTGGATCTGTATTACGAACCCGTCACTAGCGTGTCAAGCGCAAAGTGTACGATCTGAGCATTTGTTATGCCCCATGATGGCTGGAGAGACGGAGTTGCTGTCACACCGCCTACAATTAACTCACTCTTCCACGTTGTTGATTTTAATCGGCGAGTAGATTCGACTCTAAAAGGAGATAAACTGCACACCCCAGAAAACCCTGGTCTTCAAAAAAAAAACCCCAAAAAACCAGTGTGTACCCGAAAGACTGTTGATATTTTTTTTATATTTATTTGTCTGTCATGGCTACCGCCGCTGTACCATTAATAACAGTCTTGTATACTGTGATATTAATTACAGATAACTGACGGAAATAAAGAGATAGAGTGAGATTGAGAAATGAAATAAATAAAAATGTTAAAAAATAAAAAAAACATTGTGAGAACTGGGTAGTTGTGAGGACATTTGGCACATTCCTATCATTGTGAGAAACTTGGGTCATGCTCTCTCTCTGTCTCTCTCTCTCACCCTGTCTCTCTCTCACCCTGTCTCTCTCTCTCTCTCGCTCTGTCTCTCTCTCTCACCCTGTCTCTCTCTCTCTCACTCTGTTCCTCTCTCGCTCTCTCTGTCTCTCTCTCTCACCCTGTCTCTCTCTCTCTCTCACTCTGTTCCTCTCTCTCTCTCGCTCTGTCTCTCTCTCACCCTGTCTCTCTCTCTCTCACTCTGTTCCTCTCTCTCTCTCTCGCTCTGTCTCTCTCTCTCTCACCCTGTCTCTCTCTCTCTGTCTCTCTCTCTCATCCTGTCTCTCTCTCTCTCACTCTGTTCCTCTCTCTCTCACCCTGTCTCTCTCTCACTCTGTTCCTCTCTCTCTCACTCTGTTCCTCTCTCTCTCACTCTGTCTCTCTCTCACCCTGTCTCTCTCTCTCTCTCGCTCTGTCTCTCTCTCTCACCCTGTCTCTCTCTCTCACTCTGTTCCTCTCTCTCTCGCTCTGTCTCTCTCTCACTCTGTTCCTCTCTCTCTTGCTCTGTCTCTCTCGCTCTGTCTCTCTCTCTCTCACCCTGTCTCTCTCTCTCTGTCTCTCTCTCTCACCCTGTCTCTCTCTCTCTCTCACTCTGTTCCTCTCTCTCTCGCTCTGTCTCTCTCTCACCCTGTCTCTCTCTCTCTCTCTCGCTCTGTCTCTCTCTCTCACCCTGTCTCTCTCTCTCACCCTGTCTCTCTCTCTCACTCTGTTCCTCTCTCTCTCGCTCTGTCTCTCTCTCACTCTGTT
>JANDJT010000085.1:44788-55222 GCA_024331685.1 Stegophilus panzeri | reverse complement strand
CTCAAAATTATTCACCCCCCTGAATAGAATCCCTCACGACAGCACAGACATGCAGAACAGGTGTTGTCTCAAGCACACCTGATGCTAAACTAATCAAGGGCTTCATTACTTGCACCAGGTGTGCTTGAGCTGGAACACATGATCAAATACCTGAACTGGCTAGGGGTAGAAAATGTATGAAATACCTGGACGGGGCAGAAAAGGAAGCTATCGACGGCTGCAAGCAGATTTGTGAGAAGGCAGGTTGTGAAAAACCCTCGAGTGACTGCAGAAGACCTGCAGCAGGACCTGGTGGAGAACAGGTACTGAGGTTTCAGTGAACACAGTGATTTTGCAACTGTAAATGTTCACACCCTTTTATAATTGGGATCGAGGCAGTGTTCAGAAACCACCAATCACATTCAAACTCATGTTAAATACTAATTAGTGTACGCCTGCCTTCAATTAAAGTGACTGATTAACTTAAAATAAGGTCCAGCTGTTCCTATGGGATTGTCCTGACATCTTCTTGGTAACGTCCAACTGGAAAGGCCCCGGGCCTCAAAGATCTTACAGAGCAGGTACGGGATCTGATTGATGAAAAATATCAATCAGGAGAGGGTTACAATAAATCTCCAAGGCATTGGATAGACCATGGAAGATCAGGAGAAACTGGTCAGGGAAGCTGCTGAGAGGTCTACAGCGAGATGAAAAGAATTGCAGCAATTTCTGGTAAGTACTGGTTACTCCTTACACGTGATGATAATCTCCCGAATTCTTCATATGTCTGGGCATGTATTCTGTTCTGTTTCAGGTGTATATTAGATTTGTTTTTAATTCAGGTTATTACCATGTGTGTAAATATAGCTAATTCTTCATGATATCGTTGAGAGAAAACTCCTTGAAGGCTATTTCTTCAAGGTCCGTCGTCCCACGTTCCATGAGGCAAGCAAAGCGTTCTTCTTTCTCATCGCATTGAGTCATGTCTGAGTATCCGCTGACGCCGTGGTTGATGATGTGTAGTGTCTTCCAATCAGAGGCTTTATCAGGAGTCTTCTTCAAATAAACCCCAAGATCTTTTCTCTTCTTCTTGTCAGTTGTATGGGAAAAAAGGAGCCAAGTCTTCCCGCCATGTTTAAAGCTCACTACGCTACCCTGGCAGCCATACGGGAGCTCTACCAGCTTCTGGTTAAAGTTCTCAAAATCCATTCCACGATTCTTACTCAAAGCCTCAACTCTATAGTTCTGCCGTGAGTTATTTCCTCTGGCATTACAGTATAAGTAACTTTCGCCATCATCTTTAGTGATCTCCGCCATCTCACACTCGGTAGACTGGACACTTACTCTATGTCCACAGTGCCACGTGGCCCCACGATCGTCACTGTAGAATGCAAAAGCGTAAGGTTTTACATCTGAAGATTGAATATAATAAACATAAGCAGGAATGATGAGCCTGCCATCGTTCATTTGAATGCCGTGCCCAGGGCTGACACTGAACGTGGCCCAATTCTTAATCTCATTTCCAATCACACATTCTGTCAAGTCCGTCACGTCGCTCCAAGTCTGCCCGCTGTTCCTGCTAGTAACATAACACAACCGAGCCTGGTTCTTACGCTTGGAAATCTGATCTCGCTCACTGACTTTATCAAACACACAGTTAAAGAACAGGAAGACAGTCTTGGAGTGTTTCTCATAGACTGGACACGGGTTCATGGTACGATGTTTATCCAAACTAGCTGTTGTAAGCTCCTGAACAGATGACCACTGAAAAGAAGAAGAAAAAAATAGCATATCTATAAGTAAAACGTAGATTTGAGCATTTTTGAATGAACCCAAGTCGTGTCTGCATCAGCATTATCACCTGAATGGACCCATTCTGCTGTGTTCCCCTCCTCATGACCAGGAGAGTGGCGTCGGCGTCATTTAATGATGTTCGCTTCTCAGCAAAAGCAAGAAAGGTTTGGTCATGGTTAATGTAGATTAGAGCTGGGATTCTGTATATTGTATTTGTGAATAAAGATGTTTTTGATGAGTTTGTTTTGGGTGTCTGGGAAGAGCTTTTCGATATGCACGGTCCCATTTCTCCGAAAATGTTCTTTATCTGGAAACACAGACAAGAATCAGAATCAGACGTAGTGACTTTCCTACTGCTGATGCTTCTCTTTTTTTATATTCACAAAAACACTTTCTGGTAAAATAATAAATATTCTAATTATAGTTCATCATATAATCCCAGCGTCCTATAATCCCAGCGTCCTATAATCCCTTTGGTCCTATAATCCCAGCGTCCTATAATCCCAGTGGTCCTATAATCCCAGCGGTCCTATAATCCTAGCGTCCTATAATCCCTTTGGTCCTATAATCCCAGCATCCTATAATCCCTTTGGTCCTATAATCCCAGCATCCTATAATCCCAGCGGTCCTATAATCCTAGCGGTCCTATAATCCTAGCGGTCCTATAATCCCAGCGTCCTATAATCCCAGCGGTCCTATAATCCCAGCATCCTATAATCCCAGCGGTCCTATAATCCTAGCGGTCCTATAATCCCAGCGTCCTATAATCCTAGCGGTCCTATAATCCCAGCGGTCCTATAATCCCAGCATCCTTTAATCCCAGCGGTCCTATAATCCCAGCGGTCCTATAATCCCAGCGTCCTATAATCCCTTTGGTCCTATAATCCCAGCATCCTATAATCCCAGCGGTCCTATAATCCCAGCGGTCCTATAATCCCAGCGGTCCTATAATCCTAGCGGTCCTATAATACCAGCGTCCTATAATCTTAGCGGTCCTATAATCCCAGCATCCTTTAATCCCAGCGGTCCTATAATCCCAGCATCCTTTAATCCCAGCGGTCCTATAATCCCAGCCGTCCTATAATCCCAGCGGTCCTATAATCCCAGCATCCTATAATCCTAGCGGTCCTATAATCCCAGCGGTCCTATAATCCCAGTGTCCTATAATCCCAGCGGTCCTATAATCCCAGCGGTCCTATAATCCCAGCGTCCTATAATCCCAGCGGTCCTATAATCCCAGTGTCCTATAATCCCAGCGGCCCTATAATCCCAGTGTCCTATAATCCTAGCGGTCCTATAATCCCAGCGGTCCTATAATCTCAGCGGTCCTATAATCCCAGCAGTCCTTTCACTAATCACTTGTGGAAACTGCACTATGTGTACAGTATATACAGGGTTTAACCATCAGGGGCTTGGAGGAGGAGAGGACGAAGCTGCTACTCATCTGTTTTAGGTAAGATCTCAATACTAAAAAATCTTTTACATGCAGGACAGTAGAAATGTTTACTTTCATTCTTCTTAGTCTAGGATAAAGATGTTACGTACAGGAATTAATAAGAAAGTATGCAGGTGAACCTTTTCTATTGCCAACATCTCAACCTAATCAGACGAATGGAAGTTTTTCCCCCAAGGGTCTGGTGTTTATAAAATATTATATTTATGTATTTAAAAAAAGAATCTAAACTGAAAATGAAATAAAATTACTTGGTACATAGAAACTTTGAACGTTTGTTTCAAACATGCATCTGATTTTAATCAGTTTCAAGCGTACAGTATGTGTGTCTTATTCACTGTTTCATCTAGAAGAAGTTCCTAGACACTTGATGGCTTTATGTCGTATGATATAAACGTTGTATGATCGTGACCTCGTCCTACAAGATCACATCATTTCAAGATCATGTGGCTTTATTGTCATTTCAGCCATATACAGCTGGTACAGTACACAGTGAAATGAAACAATGTTCCTCTAGGAGCATGCTGCTACATGAAACAACACACTAACCACATGAGCCAATACAGAATTAAATTAATCCTACATGTTTCTACATAACGTGCATGTGCAGACGTGTGCATACACCACAGGACAGTACAGTACTACTCAAACAGGACAGTAGGTACAGTAAGAAAAGTGATTTCATGTTGCATTGGTGTAATCGAGCATGTGAACTGATTCACTCCGAGTCACTCAGTGAGTCGAGCATGTGAACTGATTCACTCCGAGTCACTCGGTGAGTCGAGCATGTGAACTGATTCACTCCGAGTCACTCGGTGAGTCGAGCATGTGAACCGATTCACTCCGAGTCACTCGGTGAGTCGAGCATGTGAATTGATTCACTCCGAGTCACTCGGTGAGTCGAGCATGTGAACTGATTCACTGTGAACCACCCAGTCTCGGTGGTCTCGTGCACAGTTGTGCCTAAAGACACGAAATTCCCTTAAACCTGATTTTCCTACAGTTCAAATTCATCCTCCAGAGAATAAAAGTTGGATTTTACTCACCTCTTGTTCTGTCTTCTCACTGCACCACAGTTTTTTTGGTCTGTTGATATCCCGGATGAGTCAGGTTCCGGTCTGTACTCGGACAGATGTGTTTAGGGAAAGATCCAGCACTACAGAGAGTGGACAAGAAAAGGTGTAGTCTCCTCTCAATATATATGTACTCAACAGTGGGTGTTGTCTATTTGCATAATGTTGAATATTCATAAGGAACCGAACAAAGAACTAGGTTAATTGGATAACGTAGTCTCAAAATATACATATTCATTACTGTTACCAAAAAAGGGGCTGTATAAAAACCCTCTCTTTGTTGAAAGTGAAACTAATATACTGTATGTAATTTCAGCATGGTGGATTGTATAACACAACACTGCAGGAAAGGGAGGATGTACCTGTGAGTTTCAGGTCATTTAGGGTGCTTTGTTGCACTAATTTTTCATTTCTCGAGGTTTCTTCATCATGTTGTGTATATAGGAGTTTTTTCTCACCACCTCTGGCTTGTTCACCAGGGATCACCTTTGTTTCAGTTCAGTTTTAATGTGAAACTGTGGGAAATTAGGTACGAATTTAGAGTAATAAAATATAAAAGAATTGAAACATCACCCGACACTTTGGAAACAGCTGCATATATATATATATAAAGTGGCCCCAGGAACAGTCAAGCGAGTGTTCAAATGAGCAGTCATACATGCATGAGGAGTAAAAAGAACACAAACACATACACACACATAC
Organism: Stegophilus panzeri; assembly: GCA_024331685.1. Classification (NCBI taxonomy): domain Eukaryota; kingdom Metazoa; phylum Chordata; class Actinopteri; order Siluriformes; family Trichomycteridae; genus Stegophilus; species Stegophilus panzeri. The sequence continues at coordinate 50,221 of JANDJT010000085.1, read as the reverse complement.
ACACATACACACAGAAACTGGTTTGAAGCAGGATTTGTGTATTGACAAGAGAATAGATAGAGAAAGTATTACTTTTTTACAACACGTGATATTTTGGGGTACACTTTCCAGGGGATCTGGGTAGCTTGAGTACACTTAGATGTAGTTGGGTGCGTGGGAGTCTGTGCACCCCGAGATACTGTAAAGTCTGAGTGGATGCATCCATTCTTCTCTTCTTCAGAGGTGGACCAGAGATCTGCCTGGAAGGACCAGGGTTGATGGTGTTTGACCTTATATCAGGGTATGTATACTCTGTATATAAACAGGTTTATATGTTTACATGTTTATATATAATATAAACAGGGTTTATATTATATAGCAGGGGGCTGAGGTGGTTTTGGCTAATATGCAACAAATTCCCCAAAAATACTTACTCACAGTGAGCTTTCTATCTGTAAAAGAACATACTAGCCTCCGCTATACGATATAAACCCTGTTCAAGTCTACATCCTAATGAGAAGATTTGTTTCTTACTCGGGTCGAGGTCCGAGCCTGTGGGGCAGGAACGGCCTTACGCCTCAGGCTTACTCTTCTGTCCAATTGGTGAAGAAAATAATAAACTCTAGTCTTAGTCTATCATAGAAAAAGAGGACTGACCAGTCACTTCTAAAGTTTACAAATCTCCACCCGAGTGGTTTATTGTAGAATAGTTTCAAGCAGGATAACAATCATCAATACAGTAATGAACAATAATGATGGCGTAGATCTTCACCACGAAAATCTTAGCAAAGAACAAACAGTTTCACACACAATATATAGTTTAGCCAAGGCACATCGGATCCTTAACGTCAGCAGCATTGGTATCCTTAGCAACAGGTTAAACGTTGACCGCTGTCTTTTGAAGGAAAAAGATTGAGTATAGGTCTGCTCAGCATTTCTTTAAGCATGGGTGTGTGTGTTTTTCAGTCACTGAGCACAGGATGCTAGGCTAACCACAATATCCTGTTGAGTTCACCTGTTGGCTTCATAATGCCTCAGTGGCCTCCAATCAGTCGTATGTCCGGTATAGCATATAAGAAAGCAAGGTTTTTCATCATCTTGTTATTTTAACCCTTTGTATTCATTCAGTTGACATGTACACCAGAGCTTGACTTGGATCATGTTCATGTGGATCAGGAAGTGGTTTTTCACTCAGTAAACAGACTCGTGTGTTGTTTGCTTCATTAACAGCAATATTTTCTACATACATTTTAGTTCTTAAAGTTCTGTGTATTCTTATGACTTTTCTTCTGAACATCTCCATGGCACGCCCAAAGTCGATCAGCTATTGCAGATAAAATAACCTGTTGGGCATTCACACATTCATTCGTGTGGTAGTTGTCTTCAATAATAATAATAATAATAATAATAATTTGTTAAATTGGTGAGATAGGAGATACAACGCAACGGGAGGATGAGAACGCCATATCAGAGGCAGGGCCGTCTACAGCAGGGCTAGTATGTTCTTTTCCAGATAGAAAGAAAGTATTTTGGGGGAATTTGTTGCATATACATCTTTACAGTAAGATTTGGTTGTATTGTGTGATACGTCAGTGGTTGCACTTTGCAGTAGATGTAGTGTAACTGGTGTTGTCTACGTTGCGGTCGTTATTTTTAAATAAATAGATGGGCATCGACTTGTGGGTAGACACTTCATTTACTCTGATAAAAGATAAAGCAGTCTTTTACAATGTGAGTTTACGCTTTACATTAATGTGAAATAAATGTTAATTAGCAATGCAGTTAGCATGATCTCCGTGAAGCTGGCGCCCGATGAAATTAAATAATCACTGAAACGATGCCGTTCCTTTGAGCTGATCTGTGCCGCAAAAATGAACATTTGTGCAGGTTTGGTGTTTGAGCTATTAAACTTTTTTTTTTTTTTTGGCTGTGTGACGTCACTTTCCACCCCACGTCGCTCAAATCGCTCCAGATCGGCGGCATTCATTTGTGCTTGGTTTGTACCGTTAAAAAAACACCGTAACTATTTCCCTTCCTAAGATACAACATGAATGTTTTCGGGAGCGGTGACGTCACTCTCCACCCCAATTCTCCTGAATCAACAAAACCGCTGCCGTTTGTTTGTGCTCGATTTGTACCACGAAAAGAAACCCTGTAACTATGATCCATAGCCGGACTGGCTCATCGGAAGAACCGGGAGAATTCCCAGTGAGGTGTTTATAAACTGGGCCAGCAGACTTAAAGTGCACCTATTATGGTTTTTCAAATATTACCTTTCATGTAGTGTGTTATAGAGCTGTTTGTGAATGTAAAAAGTCTGCAAAGTTTCAAAAACCAAAGCGCACGACAAACTGAGTTATCGACTCCCAAAAGAAGGAACCGGTTCTGAACAGCTGAATCGAGTCGTTAGTGATTCCAGACTTTACTTCCTGTACTAACCTACGTAGGTTTACAACAAAAAGCCCCGCCTCTGGTCTTCATCACCTGCTCGCTGACAGACGGAGCTGAAACTCGTTATGGTAGTGGGCGTTTCCTTTTCGACACACTCTGACAGCGGTAGACCAATCACAACAGACTGGGACATCTGACCAATCAGAGCAGGGTATGCTCTCTGAAAGGAGGAGTTTAGAACGAATAGTTTAGATTGAATCATTTAACAAGTCATTTGTGAAGCTGGGGAAAAACGGTGATGCTGCAGTTTAAATTATGAGCACGTTAAAGTCTTTTTTGTCTTCGTATGCGTGTAACTCTATCGTATGAGAGCTTCAAAACAAAATTAGGCGCGTTTCAAAACCATAATAGGTGCTCTCTAAGCCCTGTTCACACCTGTTGATTTTCGCAGCGCGATAAACGGTCCGTTTAACACCTGAATGGCTGTCAGTGAGAGTGTTCACACTCAGGCGTAAAACACGTGGCGTCAAAGCATCACTTTTTTTTAACGTCAAGGGGTTTGGTTGTTTTTTTTTTTTGCCGCGTCAAAAACTGGTCGACCAATGAGATTCGCGCTTTTGTTCACGTGCCCGGAGCCGCTGAAGTTACATAAAAGTACGACTTGGTGGCGCTCAAGTACAAAACTGTCTTACCGATGAAGAAGAAGAATAAGAAGCAGGAGAGTGATGTCACACACCCAAAAACAATAATGTTTAATAGCTGAAACACGGAAACCAGCTCAAACTCCACGGAGACAGACAGAAACCTAAACCTAATCTCAAATAAAGTAAAAACATGAAAATAATCAAACGTATTGAGAAAATAACACCTTAAACATGAATTAAAAGAAAAATGCAAATATAAAAATTCTTTTTAAAGCAAAGATGAATTTCGATTAGTAAGCGCTTCAGATAAACCCACCGCTCCCCTACAGACACAACGCAGAGAGACGAGAGGAGCGAAGACAGGAAGTGAGAGGGGAAGCTCTGCACGTATACACACAAACACTTCCTGTATACAGTGCTGTAGATGGTCCTGCTCACAATAAACTAACAATATAAAAACCCCAACTAAATATAATCATCCCCAATTAACACACTCACTATAATTATTCTATTATTATTATTATTATTATAAATAATTGTCATTATTGTACACAATCAATGATGAATATGTGTGAATTCTTTCTGGCTCTCTAACCTTCGAATCTAATCATTAAAACACTCATTAATATTTGATTAGACTTTATTAGACAGTAAAACAGCAACCTACAGAGTCTTTAACGTCCTCTTCAACGTCACTCAACATATGTAAAGTCTTACACGTGATCAGTACATGCAGTTTATTAAAGAGTAAAACGTGCAGTATTCGAGTAAACCACTTCACCTGACTGGATTTTTACACCTGCGTGGAAATCAACTTTAATAATCTTTACACACAAACAGAGAAGTTCCGCTGAAAAACACGTCGGACGTGAATGAGTTTTAAAAACACGGGTTTGTTGAATTTGGCGTCCTGATAAGAGCGGAGTTTTCCTCTGTTATTAAAGCACAGGATCATTCCATGTACTTTTCCACTCGCAGGATTTGGCAGTACATCAGCATGGAGAAGGCCAGAGCCAGGATCTGAGGAAGGAAAAGAAGGGGAACGTGAGCACGTCTACTAACCACAAATCGCACATGCTGGCATTTCAGTTGTTTATCAGGAACAGTGGAGCTTGTGGCTTCCTCCAGGAGGGCGAGGGACTGGTGTGTTTCATGCATAGGTCACAGAGTTCATTTCTGGAGCAGGTATTTGCTTTTTCTTGTACCTCGGACACACACGGAGTGAGTCCTGACATTAAAACTCCAGTCACATGACTTGGACTCGACTTTGACTCAATCACAAATTTGCTGACTTTCTTCTCGACGTGAGAGAATCACAGAAGACTTGCGACTTGACTTCGACTCGAACCGGAAATACATTCTCAAAAACTAAAGATTAAAAATGATCCATTAAGAAGTGTGTAGTGAATCGATTATTCAAACAGTTCATTTTCAGGAAATCAGCATCGATCATCGTTTCCAAAGTCCACGTTTAAAGCATCGGACAGACCTGCACTAGACAACGACAGAGCTGAAACAGCGCTCACTCATCCCCCGATGACGGAGGCTCTGTGCACAAAGACTAGCCTAACAGAAGGGCTGGAACATGTAGAAGCTGTGGTTCTAGAATATTCTACACTGAAGTGTCGATTTCTAATTATGTTCGGTAATAAAAATGACTCAAAACAAATCGCAACAAGTGAGATAGACAGGAATCCTTACTGGAGTCCACACATCATCTCATCTGATATTAAACTGAAATATTCAGATCTTTCATTTATCTTAAGTGGTGCGTCTTTCAAATCTATTTCCACTGAGTTATAAAGTTTGTCTAGAAAGTGCTGAACGCCAGTTTTAAAAAGCCTGCATGACTTTTGCATAAATCTACTTTATTAATTCTCACTTGTCCAGTATGTGACTTGCGTAGGTTCAAAACCGAACGTTACGGACTTGTAAAACAATGACGGTGCCACAGCTGATTAAATCTCACATCCTCGTGGTTGATATCTCGTACTGTGAACCCTTTCAGAGGTGATGAGTTACCTGCACGATGCCGAGACACACTCCGAAACCCAGAACCCAGGTGATGTTGTCCAGAACCCACGCCTTCGCCTTCTCATAACACGGCTGACACACAGAGACGGGAAAAGAGTTCACTTCCAAACTACTGCTTAAATTCTTCATTTAAAATATAATATATCAACTGTAAAAAAATAACATGAGCGAACATCACTAATAATAATAATAATAATAATAATAACAATAATGTTATAATAATAACAAATTAATTTCTGTGGCTAACAAAAGTAGTCTGAACATTTTATTTTTAACATTTCCTCTCATGTTGGTATATGCATATAAATACACATACACACACACACACATACACACACACACACACACACACACACACACACATACACACACACACACACACACA
>JANDJT010000085.1:17495-29995 GCA_024331685.1 Stegophilus panzeri | reverse complement strand
TTTATATTTATTTATATATATCGGTTACGAGACAGTGTGGAAGCAGTGTGTGTTGGTCTGAGGGAAAAATTGTGGAATTCTCTGAGCTTTTCTGCTCTCACATCTCTGCTTAAACGTATTCATGGCCTTGGCATCCGCTCACACACGCTGCGTAACAAACGCAGTCCGCGCGTGAAGACGTCGAAACCCTCGCTCGAGAAGTGTGATTTTCTCACACCTTAATCAGAGTCTTGAAGAGTTACACCCAGAAACACGTCTTGGTAATGAGATGTTGGCGATGTTCCTGCTCCGTCATGTCATCATCAAAACCGAGAAGAGTGCTCACACACTCACACACTCACACACCATGACAGAATCAAAAGAAGCGTAAGGGTATTACAACAGAAAAGCGGTTGACCAAGAGAGCAAAAGAGCTAAGATGTGGGAGGGGCATACTCAGTCTGTCCTGTCAATCACAGCGATACTAGCCAATCGTGGGCGTCTGTGAGCTCGTGTATGTAGAAGCGGGCGGACAGACGGCGCGTTCCTCAGAGGGTGTCACGCTGCACTGTGACGCAGCATGAGCAGCGGTTCGATAAAAAAAGACGTGTTTGGTGGCGTCACGTGTCTCAAAGGAAGCATGTGATGTGTTAGATGTGTCTTCACCTTTCCCGGTTATTAGCCGTCGTGTGACAGGACAGAGCCGGCTGGTGGGCGGGAAATGGCCCAGGATAAATCTGGGAGAAAATCTGGGTCGCAGCTTTGCTTTTCGGAGTATTTTTGTGATTGGCGCGGCCAAAAATGTTTGATTTTTTTTCCGAAATTTGTAACGCAACTTGCGGAGTTTTTTGTGCTTTTCTGTGTGGAAATCTACTTGAAAAGTGAGCGTGAAAACTCTCTTCATCGTACGGTTTGTTACGGTGATTCGGTGAAATAAATGTTCCTTGACTCTAGCGGCGTTGCACTACGCACCGTGCGCTTGCTGTGAAGATCAGGACGTTAAATATTAGCTCCTGGCGTGCGGTTTGCGACATGCAGGTAAATTCACAGCTTCTGCACGTCTTCCTCTTAATTCATCGACACAAAAGAAGAGAAACATGCAACTCGGCCGTTTCCTCTTTTCACACAGTGTTCCTTTCACACAGACATGTTTCTGTGTACGCTCTCTAACGCTGCAATGGTCCTGATGTAATGACGTGACTGTCGCTACTCACGATGTGTTTATGTCGCGCTTTAAAGTCGAACTGTTCATACAGCTGAACAGGAAGTAACTCGTTTCGCCGACGTTCAGATAAAAAGACAAACAGCTGTGGGGTAAGAGGAATAAAACACCGCTGTTATAGGAAAATAATCAACTTCAGAGCTCTGCTTCAGAGTGTCAGACCTGCTGTAATGTACACACACTGGACAATTTATTAGGAACGCGTGCGCATCTGCTCATTCTCATTCATGCAAGTATCTCATCAGCCAATCACGTTGCAGAGAGCTTCGTTTGTGATGTTAAGGTCAGACGTCAGACTGAAACAGAAAAAAAGTGCTCTCAGTGAAATGTGAAATGGTTGTTGGTGCCAGACAGGCTGAGTTTCAGAAACTGTTGGTCTCCTGGGATTTTCACAGATACGTCTCTAGAGATTACTCAGAATGGTGTGGTGGAAAAAAAATGGCCCGTTGAGAGGGGAAACACCTCGTTCCTCATGAAGGTCAGAGGAGAATGAACAGACTGCTTGGAGCTCTCGAAGGGTTTTACCCAGATTTAGAGGTTCTTAATAATTTGAGAGTACTGTTCGTATCTGAAAAGGAAAGCATGAGTGTTTAAAGTTGTGAAAGCGAAACCTTCGTTCCTCTTGTGTGCATTTAAGACAGGAACAACTATCATTTAACTTTAAATCCATTTCAGCTCCGGTTCTTCTGTCTAACCCGTAACATCAGCACCAACAATACCACGTCAATAAGGTCTCCTGAGCTACATGGGGACGCGACGGCGCTCACGGATTCGTTTCTATAGCGAGAGACAACCTGGAGGAACATCCACTGAGTTTTCAGAAGAAACTGGAACAAAACTACATTCAGCTTTAACGCACAACGATGTCAGATATGCAGCAGGCGCGGTTTAATTCCTAGATTAGTGACATTGTGGTTAACTTTATGCAAATGAGCTGCATAGCAGTGACCAATCAGACAAAAGATGTCATTCTGAGTGTTTTATCTCTGCAGCTACAGATTTACATTATAAAGGATTGTTTTTTTTAAAAAGCAGGAATGTGTAAACAGACTGAAAAATAAACAAGGAATATTTTAACTGCACTTATTTATTATTATCTATCATGTTTCTCATAAATATTGAACCCAAAACACCTTTACAGAACCACGAGTAGCCATCTTGAATAAGAAGAGAAGCTGCGTTCACGCCGTGTCGTAATCACCGTAATTACGAGATTCCGACTTGTAAAAAGCGTTCACGTCCTCGTAGAACTCGGAATTACAACTTGTAAACTAGGAATTCTCTGAAAGCTCCGACTTGTACCACCTGACCGCCGCATCGTTGTCACGGAAACACTCAAAATGGCGGCGGCTTCAGCGGTAAAATGTAGTTAAGTAGTTATCTCGTAATATTTCTGTGTAATACTTCGTATCGTTGATTATTATTAATGTCTTAATGATGTAAGATGAACCTGAAAATAAACAAAAGGTTTATACGAAACGGTTTAATGTCATTTTGCAGTTTTCAGCATCGTCTCACACGGATTCGTTTACTTCCGAGTCTGAGGACGTGAACAGCTTCGAGTACGCAGAACGTCCCGGTCGTTATCTGGTAACTACGCTAATTCCGACATGGCGTGAGCGCAGCCGAAGCCGCACTCTGATGATTGACAGGTTGACTCGCGGCCGGTGTTGTAGACAGACACGCCCCTTTAATCACATGATGCAGGTTGTGATGCCTTTTAATCTCGATTTATTAAAAACAGAGTAATATCAAACTCAGTTATTTACATACAGTTTATTAAACCAGACACAAATATTCTTCTTATGCGTGTGTGTGTGTGTGTGTGTGTGTGTGTGTGTGTGATTTTACACATCATGAGGCTGAAGACACACTCACACAGCACACTCTGCACGCTATTCACTATTTTGTGTGTGTTTATAAAAATCCCACAATGCACTGCAACTGAACAGAGTTCAAATAAAATACTTTATAGAGTGGATACATTACCCATAATGCAGTAGGGCATTATTCTGGACACAGACTCATCCTTCTCTCTCTCTTTTTCTCTCCCCCTGTGTGTCAATCTCTCTCTCTCTCTCTCTCTCTCTCAGTCTCTCTCTCTCTCTCTCAGTCTCTCTCTCTCTCTCTCTGATTCCTTCACTGTCTGAGACTTTCTCTCTCAGTGTCTCTCTCTCTCCATCTTTCTGTCATGCTATGTGTGTCTCTCTCTCTCTCTCTCTCTCTCTCTCTCTCTCTCATTGTTCGTTGAGTTCACATCATATCTCCTCGTTGTGTCTCGTTCTCCCGTTTGCGTGCCAGAACTCCGTGATGTCCTTTAAAGTCACTTTCGGCTGGACCAACGCGTCCTCCTCCGTCCCCACCTGTCTCTCTCTGTTGTTCCTCGTCTTCCCTTGTCTCGCTTTGTATCTTCTCTTGTCCTCCACCGTGGCCCCGTCGGTGTACCAGAACTCCACTCTCTCCTCGGCGGACGAGTCTGGCTCCGCCCACAGGCTCTGTTTCTCCTTCACCGCTGGTCCTTGTCCTTTTCTGTCCGTCCGTCCTCGTCCTCTGATTCTTACCCTCTTTTTTGTGACGGACAGACGCACCCACAGGAATACGGTGAGACCCAGGAAGATGGATGCGGTCATCCCGAGAGTCCACATTGTGATGAAACAGACCAGATTTGAGATACGGTGAGGTTGAGATGATGAGCCATCGGTGATGCAGGTTGTCCAGTGTGGTTCCTCCGTCTCTGATGTGGAGATGTTCTTGGACATGGTGGTGTTGGTGCTCCAGGTGTCTTCAGTAATTGTAGACCATGCTCCATCTCTCCAAGTTGTATTTGTCGTGCTATTTTTCACGTTTCCTCGAGTTGTTGAGAGAGCGTCTGTGTTCTCCTCTGTTGTCCACTCCATCATCTTCGTACTAGACATCGGTGGTTCCTCTATGTTCTCTGTGGAGCCGCTTGTAACTTGTGTAGAACGGAATGGCGTTGATGTTATACTGATACTTCCTGGTGTTGATGTAGTTCTGACAGTGTTCATGGTGTCATCTGGAGGAGTTTGGTTTGTAGAAAGTATCTCCAGATAGGTTCCTGCTGTAGTTGGAGCTGGACTTTGGAGGTCTGTTGTGCCATAATTTCCGCTAGTTAGTGTTACATCAGTCTCGTATGTTGAGTAAGTCGGAGGCACCGTGGTGGTGCTTGCTTCATCACTCTCATCGCTTGTTTTATCTTCTCTCCAACTCGTAGATGTTGTTGTTTGGACATCATGGTCCAGCTGGATTGATGTTCCTGATATTGAGATCTCAGTCGTCTCCTGAATGTTTATACTCGTGCTTTCAGTGGCAGTTCCTGTTTCTTGGTATGCCGTCTCGACACTCGTGGTGTTTGTAGAGACAACTATCTCAGTGAGACTCATGACGTTGTGGTGAGATGTTGTGCTGATCGTTGTATTTCTCCTGTCGTCCTCCACCGAGCTCGGAAAGCTGCTCAGCTCCAGCGAAGGAGTCAGAGGAGGTGTCCGGTCTGACAGTATCTCATCTGCTGACGTTGTTGTGGTCATCGCTGCGGTCATCACTGCTGTTTTTGTCCTGACGTCTTGCTTTGTTGTGAGTTCTTCTGAGGTTGTTATGGAAACGTCTAGCATGGTCAGAGGGGTTTCCTGAAGAGCGCAGAGTGTTAGAACCTGAGCGAACCAGACGGTCAGAGACACGGTGCTCCTCTTCATCGTGATGTGCTCTAGAGAAGGTTTATAAACACAGACTTGAGTGAGAAATACTCCAGAGAAGCTCTGGTTCTTCTACACTCTCAGAGTTTTTAATAAAACACACACACACACACACACACACACACACAAATTCAACTTTTTCCCTTCACTTTTGAATCTGATAATCGGAGTAGAAAGTAAAACAAGAATTCGGAATGCAAGAGTTAAAAATAGTTAGAGGCTGTGTGAAACCACACGGCATGCGGTTCTACTCACAGAAAACTCAGGACCTCAGAACAAACCCTCTGACTCGTTCTCCGATATCTCACCGTCTTTCGTTTGAACAAACAAAAAGAAACAACAACGCACCGTACCTTTTTTTTTCTTTCTGCGCTTCTCATCTCCTCGTCTCTTCCCCTTTCTCCATGGTTTCCTCTTTTGCACATGCGACACTTGCCACAGATGCTTTCTGGGATGTTTCACACCCCTGGCCGACTCTAGGCGGAAATGACTGTTTGGTTGCCATGGCGATGATGTGAGAGGTGCAGGGAGGATGTGGTGTTGTGGCTCCACCTCGTTTCATCCGTCCACCCAAGTGCAGCGGAAGAAGACAGAGGTTTGAACATCCGGTTGACTCATAAATAAGAAACGGAGGTCACGTAAGGTGGAGCGCAAACGTCTCGGTGCGTCTGTTTACAAAACTGATTACTGTTATCGCTTCGTCATGTTTGAGTACGTTCACACGGAGTAAAGATGCTTAGAGGAATAAAGAGTGGAATAAACACACATCGTGCTCAGAAACGACGAAAATCATTCCGAAATACTGCAGAGTTACCCCTGAGTTCCTACAACAGCACGTCCCCAAGAGTTTTATTCAGTCGCTCCTTCTCCAGCGTCTCTCTATCTTTCACAGATGATGAAGATGTCAGAAAACATACAGCTTTAACTCTGACACTGGAGACTCCTTCCATAAATGTTGAATAATTTATTCTCCTTGCAGAAAACTTCACCGTATCAACAGTGTTTTTTATTCCGTTTATTATCAGTCGAGCGTCCGCCGTATAGAAACAATAATGATAAATAAACAATAATGATAAATAAACAATAATGATAAATAAAGCTGTGATGTGAAGCTGCGCTGCTGTTCTAGAGAATTAATCAACACCTCCTGACCAATCACAGTCCAGAACTCAGCAGCACGGTAGTGTAACATCAGCTATATGTGTGATATCATGATAAACCTCCATCAAACACACACACACACACACACACACAGTGAGAAAGTTTACCGTTAATCTAACACACAGTTCCTCATGAAGTCTATATTTGGGAGGAGCTCCACAGGAAGTGGTTTAGCTGACCACTGAATTAACGCTGCTGATGTGGTTTGAACATGTATGTTCTCACTTTCTGAGAAATATATATATATATATATTTATATAAAAACATAACTTCGAGGCTTTATATGTCTGTGTTCCCGTGGTGTTTGGTATACATGCACTCGAGTGCAAATGTTTGCATCCCCCATGGGTTTTGAACAGAGAATGAGACTGTATTAAGGTTAAGAATGAACCGTGACCTTTATCCTGCAGAACACAACAATCTAATTTATTTGGATTAGTATTTCTTATGATAAGATTACAATACACCCAATGTAAGATCACGAAACCTACTTCTAGACATTATTACTCATTTCAAGCTTTAAGTCTTCTACAATCCGCAGATCGTTTTGTTCTTTCAGTAGAACAAGAATGTTTCAGGCTGGAAATGAGCACAAATGGCTTGAAATATGTTTAACAATCTAATATTTGCATTATTGTGAAATGTGAGTATATTCAGGGTATTTCCACCTGATAAGATATATTTTGCAGTGTAGAGTGACTGGAAGTTATTATAAATGCTTATGTATTATTTATAAATGGGAAAATATGTATATCACGTTCAGACTTCAGAACAAATGTTTATTTCGACACCATTTTGATTTCATTATAAACATTTGAACATTATAGCACTATTTCTCGTATTAAAGACGCATCTGTGAAACCCAAAGCACTAAACGTTTGTCTTCTTTATTTTTTTGTACGGGTGTGCAAACTTTTGCACTGGCATATACGTAAATATGTTCTTAAACGTGATATAAAATATGTAATAAAGCGTACGCTGTGCTCCATCTCACAGCACAACGCACAAACCGGGCTTATTTTACAAAGGCATAATGTTTATGTGTTCATGGTGGTGATGAGAATTATTATAAACTATTCTGAACTTTTATTCTAGAGATTATAGTTATTTATTTATTTTATTTCTAAACGGAGACTACAGCTCAGTTGAATTGCATGGTTTTGGCTTTAATTTCATGTTTGGGTTTTTATACTGACAAGCACAGCGTTATCTGATGTGTTGATGTAATTTCCACTGAAACAGGAAGTCAGAGCGAGACGTAATGAGTGGCCCCTCCCCTTCTCAGTCAGAAATCTATAAATTTCTCTATGTGTTTTACTTTTGCAGACTGATGAGACAATTATGACATCATAATATATATTTAAAACACGCTGTAAATGAAACTGCTGTTCATTATATAGTCCAGATGTTCTTCTGGATTATATAATAAACAGGTTTCCATGCAGACTCTCAAAGAGTTCTTCACGTTCTTAATAGAACCTTTTATTTAGGACCCCGTAACCATAGAGACAAGATTAATATAAACATTAGGATCTGTTGTAGATGTTAAAACTCTGTGTCCGTGTTTTTGTCCTCTGTAGGCTGCCGTAGCTGCTGCTGTGTTTAATTAGGGATTGGCTCGGATTAGTGGTGTGAGACCTTTAATCCGTTTAAATCACAGAGACTCAGTGTGTGTGTGTGTGTGTGTGTGGGCCTTTAGTCCAAACTCTGAGTCCCAGAGACGAGACCTGAGTCCCAGTGACGGAGACATGAGACATGGACAGTGAGGAAGAGAAGGAGCGTGAGACGTCTCCGGAGAAACGGGAGGAGACTGAGGAGATGGAGGATGAGGCAGGAGACGTGATGAGACAGAAGGAGGATGAGGAAGGTGAGGAGGACGAGGAGAGGGAGGACGAGGAAGGTGAGGAGGACGAGGCAGGAGATGTGACGGGACAGAAGGAGGATGAGGAAGGTGAGGAAGACGAGGAGAAGGAGGACGAGGAAGGTGAGGAGGATGAGGCAGGAGACATGACGGGACAGAAGGAGGATGAGGAGAGAGAAGACGTGACAGGAAAGATGAAGGACACGGAGGAGTGGAACGGGTTTCTCTCGGGCGGGGTTATGGTGAGGAGCCGTGGGGACGAGGTGGTGGTGGACTGGAAGCCTGGTGACCCCGTGACCCCTCAGTACGTCCTCACGCTGGCGGGATACACACAGGGTGAGAAGTGACACAGGACCACAGTGTCCACTTTATTACAGATACACTCTGCCAAAACGCGCTTAATGTCCCGACGTTTGCTTTTGGACATCGTTAGCTAATGTCGCTAACAAGCAATGGAAGTGTATAGCCTCCAGATTAGCACACCATGCTAAACGTGTGTGTAAATGTGAATCTATTTAAGTACAAATGACGTTACTGAGATATTTTTGAGATTCGTGATGATCACTGGCAGACTGGTTTAAAAATAAAACACAGCAAAAGTGCCCTCTAGCTTGCCCCTACAGTAAATAAAATACTATGAAGTGCCCTCTAGGCTGCGCTTCCGGTGTATGTGATGCAGTTCCCTAAAGGGTTCCCTTACGTGTGAGGAAACGTGATGTACTACACCCTTAAGGGTGCTCTTCCAGTGGACGATATGTCATGCAGCGCCCTGTAGGCTTCCCGACATGCAAAAAAATGAGAAGAAGTGCCCTCAAGGGTGCCCCTGTGGTAGATGAACATGATACAGTGCCGTTTCAGTGAAGAGGATGTGATGCAGTGCCCTATAGGCTTTCCACTGTTCGAGAAAATGTGATGGAAAACTGCCTTCTAGGTGCCTCTATAGTATGAAAAAATATGATGAATGCCTTCCGTAAAATATGTACTTTTGTACCAAACACACACACACACACACACACACACACACACACACACAGAGAGAGAGTTTGACCTGATGAATGTTCTGCAGATTATCTGTGCTCTCCAGAGGAAAACGTCTACAACATCAGCTTCTCCCGCTTCAAAATCCGAGACCTGGAGCGAGGATCTGTCATCCTGGACCTGAAACGACACTGTCCAACAGGTGTGTGTGTGTGTGTGTGTGTGTGTGTGTGTGTGCTCAGGTTCAGAGACATAACAAAAATATCACACTGCGGTTCGATTCTCGAAGGGATTTGTACGATACACAATATTATCACAATATTGAAGTTTTCTCACAAACTGCCAGAAATATAAAAGTGTTGCATTAATTTTTTATAAATAATAATACATCTGTTTATTATTAATAAACAAATTTATAATAAATGTATTTTCCAGTGTAATTTATTCATATACAGCAGCACATTTTCAAACAACTTTCACTGACCATAGTGCTGAGTTATCTTTATAAAAACAAATCTCTAAAGAGACTATGAAAAGAAGTAATAAAAGAATGAATCGCATTATTAAGAAATATTTAACACTGTAAAAGAGGGAAAAAAATAAAGTTTACAAATTTTAAAATGAAATACATCATTTTTAACCTCATCAGCTGCTTCTAGTGAGTTTGAAATAAAGATTTTTTTTAAAATATATTTAATAAAAATGTATCATGATATCCAGGATATCTCAGAAATGCATGTTGTGACATAATTCATCACAATATCGATATTATATTGTCATTTCACCAAGTCCTGATTCCAGCTTTAACACTTTCAAAGCTGTGACCTGGTGTGTGGAGTCGTGTGTGTGGAGTCGTGTGGGTGGAGTCGTGTGGGTGGAGTCGTGTGGGTGGAGTTGTTAGTTTGATGGGTGGAGTCTTGTGGCTGGAGTGTGATGGGTGGAGTCTGGTTGGTGGGGCCTAGGAAAGAGAGAAAGATGTTTTTCCCCATTTACCTTCATCTCTAACCACAACTCACTGATGTTATCTCTCTCTCTTTCTCTCTCTCTCCTTTTTTTCTCAGAAATTAAAGATGTGTTGGAAACAGAAGCAGGACGTTTTATTCAGTATCATTTCACACCTTCGTTTCTGAACCTAAAAGAAATCGGAGCCACGTACGTCACGTCATCATTATTAAAGTCAGTTTAAGAATTTGATTGAGAAGTGCAGCTGCATTATAATCTATCACTGCTGGTGTGTGTGTGTGTGTGTGTGTGTGTGTGTGTGTGTGTGTCAGGCTGGAGTTTACAGTGGGCAGTAAAGCGGTGAACAGGTTCCGGCTCATTGAGAGACACTATTTCAGAGAGCTGCTGCTGAAGACCTTTGACTTTGAGATCGGCTTCTGCATCCCGTACAGCAGGAACACCTGCGAGCACATCTACAGCCTCCCTGACCTCGACATACACACCAGTAACACACACACACACACACACACACACACAGATACACAAATCATAAAGATTAATGTCATGTAGTTATGACATCACAAGTGTTAACGCTTCTCTCTTTTACAGTTGAAGAGATGATTGCTCACCCGTTCGAGACTCGGTCGGACAGTTTCTACTTCGCTAACAATAAGCTGATTATGCACCACAAAGCCGAGTACTCCTTCAGCGAGACACGCAGCGAGTGATCAACCCCCCCTGCTGAAAAAAAATCCTTCTCTTCTACCACTCTGTACTGGAAATTAAACCGTTTCCCATCATGGTTTCCAATAAGGATGTATTTAATGTCTTACAAGCCAGTGTTGTCTAGTAAAATGCTATTTATCAGTGTTTTAAAGTCTCTTTGCAGGAAGTATTAAATACAGAATCATCCCAGAAGTCCATTAGGTTTACTGAAGAACCATTAAACTAGAAACTGTTATTATATCCATGAGACATGTCTTCTAATCAGGCACAGATCACCTGTTAAACATTATAATACGAAGCCATGTGGAGAACATAAACAAACACTGACCGTTAAATACCACTGTAATGAGATCAGCAACAAGAAATGCTTATGAGCGAGGGGATGATGTTTAAGTTTTGCATTATGGAGCAGTCGGAAAAGAAAAATAGTCTTTTTACTTGTTTAGCAGATGACTGATGGAGACAGATGTAACCGAGTTAAACTATATAAACTATATTGTATATTACCTGCTTTTGCATTTTATACACACACTGGCCACTTTATTAGGCACACGTTGCTGCCTCTGCTGCAGTAGGGTAGTCGTGCTATGAGTTTAGAGATACTGTTCTGCATTCTTGGTTGTAACAAGTGATTATTCGTTATCTGTTTGCTTCACATGTTCTTCTCTGACCTCTAGCACGAACAGGCCATTTTCATCCACACAACTGCCGCTTACTAGATATTTCCTTTTTTTACCCCTGTAAACATTATAATGATTGTCTGTAAAAATCTTAGTAGACCAGCAGTTTTTGAAATACTCAGACCAGCCTGTCTGATACCAACAACCATGTAAACTATGTTTAAAGTAGCTTAAATGTCCTTTATTTCTTCATTCTGATGCACTTCATCTGGTTCTCCTGACTAACACACCCCTAAATGCATCGAGCTGTGACCACTGTTATTGGTCAATTAGCTATTTAAAAGGACAGTGTAGCTTAATGGGTATAGCCTTGGGCTCTTGACCACAAGGTCTGGGGTTCGAATCCAGATTCTACTGCACGTTTGCTGTTGGGTTCTTGAGCAAGACACTTAACCCTGTCAGCTCCAAGGGTGCAGTGTAATGGCTGACCCTGTGCTCTGACGCCACAACCTTAATACAGGCTGGGATATGCAAAGAAATTTCCCTTGGGATCAATAAAGTATCTAAAATCCCCCCCAAAAAATTGTGTTAACATGCAGTTGAACAGGTGTACCTAAAAAAATTGCCAACGAGTAAATACTATATTATATAAATAATATATTGGAAAATAATTGCTTTCATGTACAGACTTGTACAGACAGCATGGATTTGTAAAAGATCAGGATGTCTCAAAATATCTCATTACGATGCTTGTTTTCTTAGTTCTCTGAGACGCAGGAACTAATCGATTGAGTACCACACTGTGAGGTTCAGGGTAAGTCTCCACATTTAATTTCACCGAGTCCTTTCAGTCATTTTGTAGCATTGCTGGCTGTGAAGCAGGTATTGAGCAGAGCACTGCAGCATCCTAAGCATCAGCATCATCCCATCACACCATACTGTACTGACTGCAGTCTCTTCTCAGATTACAGTTCTGGGTGGTGAGAAAGTTCTGGATCCTCCCTCAGTCCGTCTATCATGGTTCAGCCCCTCTCTGTTCCAGACAGGAGCTGTTGGCCCCTGACGATGAAGAGTAGGACGGGAAGAGGAGAGGCTTATGAGGCTTTCTGACTATGAAAACAAACTACACCATCCCAGGCACATGAAGGACACCAGTCGGGCCGTGCCCAGTACGGCCACGTGTGCCTGTCAGCATGTCTCAGGACCACTCTGCTGCAGCACAATGCACAACACACACACACACACACACACACACACACACACACACACACACACACACACACACACACACACACACACAC
>JANDJT010000084.1:10000-17932 GCA_024331685.1 Stegophilus panzeri | reverse complement strand
CTCTCTCTCTCTCTCTCTCTCTCTCTCTCACACACACACACACACACTCTCTCTCTCTCTCTCTCTCTCTCTCTCTCACACACACACACACACACACAGACTCCACCTTGGATGTAACGTTTGACTGTAAACTGGGCGTGACGTGACCTGCGCTTCCTTTCTCACCCCCTGCATTTTGTTCTTTCTCCTTTAGACTCTTTTTGCCCAGGCAAGTTTGTATTTTTTTGTTAAATCCTTATCTGTCTGTAAATGATGTGTAGGCTTTACTGTATTTGCTCAGAGTTTGTGGACCAACTGAGAATATAATACAGGTGGGTACAAACATTAAATAAATAAATAAACAAACAAACAAACAAACTCATATTTTTTTTTTTATTTGAAACGGAAATATTTTTATAATTATTATTTTTGTTTAGTCGCGTTAACCGATTTAGGCAACGGATTTTGTTTTGCGTTATAGCAGCCGAGTCGTTCGAGTCCTGTACTAACCTGCTCGAAGTGAGAAACGAGACGACGAAATGAAAGAGAAATAAAATCAAAAGAGCTTTATTTCTATCGCTACGGACGAGTGGAGAGATGAGATTAAACCTGACGGAGTAAACGTTACAGCCGTGGTACTGTCAAATATAAAAGAGACGCCTGCGGCTACACAAATAACAACCTCCTTCCCCTCGCTAATGCTAAACATTACAAGTTAATTCAGCTGTGAGAGGGGAAAGCGATAAAACACACACACACACACACACACACACACACACACACCACTGTTCTTCGCTTCCTAAACATCTTCTACTTAACATCCTTTCTGTAAGGGAACCCCTCAACTTATGGTCCTTCACAGAACTTTTAAAGTGTTTTCCCCGATGGATGAGCTGAAGAACCTCCTCCCTCTCGCACACGGTTCTAGATCTCTCTAGATCTAGACCCTGAGACCCGAGTGCAGGCCATGGTCATTCTCTTTATGGTTTATTTCTAATCATTTACCTCATATTAGTTGTCTTGATATAAAACCGACAGGCGTGTCAACAGTGTTTGTGCATGAAAAGTTTAATATTTAATATTTAATTATTATTATTATTCATATTTAACCTTTAATCAGGAGGGCATTATGGNNNAGAAGAAAAGAAAAAAATCCCAGACATTTTGTTTAAGTGTTTCACAAACAGATCGTTAAATTAAGAAGAGCAACAAATACAGAATTACTCAAATAGCTTAACAGGTATATGAGTAAATAAATCAATAAAAACACAAATAAGTCAATCGGTAAATAAACGGGTTGAGTTTTGTCAGTGTTTGGTACTCCTCTCTCTGAGATCCTCGTTCCGAAGAAGCACTTAAGACCACAAGTCTCTGTAAACATCATCTATAAGACATGAGGTTTGTACAAAAGTATCTGCATCGAGTTTGTGTGTGTGTGTGTGTGTGTGTGTGTGTGTTCTCACCGTATGAAGTAGATTGTTCTTTAATTTTGTGTCACAGTTAGCATCCGGTAGCTTGTCAACCTGACCTGTTACGTTAATTTACATCGTAAGAACGTTGGGGTCCAATCAGACTTGGCTTAGCAGATCATCTGAACGTTAGCTTCGAACCAGCAGCGTATCAGTTTTTCACTGGGTTTGTTTTCACTGGGTTTGCTAGAAGTTGACGTTTTAATAATGAAGCCGTTGTTGTAAATGGACTATTTTAAGCGAAGCACCCTGACACACCAAGCCATCGTTTAAAAAGACTGTATCTTGTTAGCACCCGTACTGCTGAGCAAGCGAGCGCTCTGATTAGCTGTTCAGTGCAGGAAGTGGTGTCTCAGCGGTTAAGACTTTGAGCTATTTGATGGGAAAGTCATGAGGGTGTGAGGTCAAATCCCAGAATCGCCAAACTGCCCATCTTTAACCAAGACTCAAAGTTAAACCTCAGCTGCTGGATAAATGAGCAAATGGAGGTAATGAGGAAGTGACATGAGAAAAGCAAGAAAACACCAAGAAAGCTGTTTTAAACAAAAAACATATGATGTGAAAGCTGGGATCGGTCTGCCAAGGCCTCTGCCTTCGACTGCCGCTCAATCCGGAAGCTTTCTGGCATGTCCAACTTGGAGAAGTCACCTGGGATCACCTGAGTATCCCTGTGGAGGAACTGGAGGAGGTGGCTAGGGAGAAGGAAGTCTGGGTATCTCTACTTAGACTGCTGCCCCTGCGACCCGGACCCGTATAAGCTGGTGTGGAAGTTTTCCAATCTCAGCACTGCACATTGAGTAACGTGATCGGTTTGACTTCCTGTTTCAAGTGGTGCGAGTGCACGGAGAACATGGTGAAAAACTTCTCCATAATTGCAGGAATTCCTGCACGATGACAGACCGTGATCTTAAAAAAGGAAAACCTGTGATTCTGTGATTTAAAAATGACTGTGTCTATGACTATGTCTACTATCACACTGAAAGGGTTGCTAGCTGGTATGATATCTAGTGCAGAGTTATTTATGGGCTTTGGAAGAGGTTTATTCTTTCTATGATTCGATGATGATGATGATGAATACAGAAGACTGCCCCCTCTTGGTGGTGGAACTGTTAGTAATCTTCACACAGATGCTGAATGTTCGTGCACAGCGACTTTCAGCTCTCGTCCTACCTTTTCCCCATATGGTCAGTGGGGTTGGTGTGTCGGGGTCCTTACGCAAACGCAGAGCAATTCCTATCTCTGTGGCGTCATTTCCTCCATCCAGAAGTGCATTCTGGGTAATGACCTGACTCGAGAATCTACAATGAGCTATAACCGTATAAAAATCTCACTGTGGCAGCATTAATCATACCGGCACATATATATGATATGATCTATTTAACTGTAAAAGGGAAAATGAATGCAGTCCTTTTAATCTGCTAAGCGTGTGCATTAATGCTTGGATTAAGTCTTATTAACTCTGATATGAGAGCTCTCACAGGAAATGTAACTCCGGTCAGGTCTTATATCCAATTACAGAAACTTGTTTAAGGTAAAAAAATATGACTCCAAAACCTGACCCATACTGTAGACTCTCTAATATGAATTTCATTTAGAAATGGAGCTCAGGGGAATTCTGGCTGTTCTGCGTCAACTCTCAATCACACCATATTGATCCTTATCCATCTGTGGACATATTACAGTCCGTCCTAAGTGCCAGACGCCCTGAACACACTTGCCAAAAGGGTCAACGTACGGTAATTAATCAGGCCGAAACCTGATGCCACAGCGAGTTCACTATCTGGTGTATAGAAATACAGAAATCTTATATTTTCCAGCACAACTACATTAATAAGCGAGCTAGCGTTACTAATTCCTACACTAGCGAACCGAGTTCATGTCAGGAAGCCTATTGTATGACTTTGACCGGCCACAGAGTTCAAATCTGCTCTGATTTTATTCACTTATCCAATTCATTAGCGCCTTCTGTCGTCTAGGGATCAGTTGGCAACTCCAGGGGTGCATTATGGGTAATGACCTCACTGGACCATGCACAATTAATTCCAATCACATGTTGAGTGTGGCAGTGTTAATATCAGCACTTTCACAAAGTAACACCTTACCTTTTGAAAGGGTACGGATAAGGTTCTCCCGGTATTCCATATAACAGTGCTTGATTTTTAAAAATTCCGAGTAGAGATAGTGTAAGTCGCTATAGGATTAGAAGGAATGCAGGAAGAGAAGAAAATGTAATCGATCATGCTGGGTCATTGAAATACCTATTATAAAAAACCCTTAGATAACGTTAGTAAATCTCTTCGACTTACTGCGCCCGGACAATCAAGTTAAACGATATTCACGACTAGTTTTTCAATCTCGTTCCAATTAAAAGAGTAAGACTACGTTAGATAAGCATCCATCTTCTGCATCATTCATCACAGAACTAACTGGAAATAACACACGTCAGAGTAATGACAAAAACATAGCATTTGCATTAGCATAAGTATCTGTGTTACGATGTACAACTGTACAAATCCAAGGCTGCTGTTTCTTAAAGAGCCCACCCTCTTCTGACGGAGCGCCGTCACGCCCCAAATCCTCTTTTTAATTTCATTTTTGTTCGCTCAAATCCCCCTACAGTCCTCTTACGTTTTGGTAGCGTTTGTTCCGGAATCACAAATGAACAGCAAATCTCCCAGGCAAAATCTGGAACGTAATAAATTAGACCTGGCTGTGCTACAAGAGAGGATAGATAGATAGATAGATAAATAAATAAATAAATAAATAAATAAATAAAGAACAGCTTCAATATGAGCTGTTATGCTTCCTGAATGTAAAGTATAAGCAATTCTCTGCCTGTGCATTGAAAAGCAAGCCCACTGCACTGGGAGGAACATGTGTAGATGTCACGAATCGATGAGCATGCTTAGACTGAATAGAGCGGGTGAAGAGAAGGAGCAGGGTCTTCAGAATTTGCTTTGTGCTATAGTCAAACCTGTTATTTATCTTTTCAATTAAAGCTGAGAACAATTAACGAAATAACCATGCCTTACTGTTGTCCCTAAACTTAGTCGAGATAGCACAAATACCGCTAATCACTTCCTTGCGTATCTCTTCCTTTTTGAATTAAATTGGAATGATTGCAGACAACACAAATAAACAATTTCAGCAATGAAATTAGGTCATTCTGAACTCTCCTTAAGCACCAGATTTCCTCTGCAATTTTGATCAATTGATGATCTTTTCTTTTCTGACACTTTTTTTCATGATACTGTGTGTAATCCAGATTTCACTCAAACGCTCGTCTCTGTGGATGCACTCGAAGACCAAAGTACTTAGCTTTCTCAAGAATCGCTTTCCTCTTCTCTGCAGCCATGTTCTGTAGTGCCTCTCTGTCAACTTACAGTTTCTGCTGCGCGGACACCCCTTTCCAAAAGTCAAGAATGTCATGCAAGTCCTCATCCTTGGCAAACTGCACCTTCTTCCGAAGCGCGTGTCCGGCTGCTATGTAGGCGTCCTGACGAGGGCTCTTTTTATAAGGACGAAAACGCTCCCAGATCTTCAGCGTGGTCTCCGACGAGTACTCGGGGCTGGACGAGTATCCCGAGTAGTTGTGGTGCCGTGGCGAGAGCTGGGAATAGGCAGCGTCCCTCTTGGTGCGAGAGAGGGGCTTTAGGAAAGAAGCTTTCTGGGCAGGGGAGTCGGCGGCACCCTCATAGTAGAGAGCGGGGAAGGAGTGTCGGTGCTCTGAGCAGTGGTAGTCTGGGTGCACCTCCAGGAGGTGCTGTTGAGCTGGAACTACACCACCACATCCACCCGAACCACCACTGCCACCACCGGCTACTCCTCCTCCCCCGTTGCCACCTTCTCCTCTGCTATTATTGCCCCCTTGAGCCCCCACCAGAGGGAGCCTATCGAGGGGCTCCCCGCACCGAACAGGACTGCCTTTTTCTGGAAACTTGCAGGAATCTGGACTCCGAGGCTCAGGAACGTCCAGGCTAAAGACCCTAGCGTTTTTACTGGGTGCTCCAGAGGAGACACCGCAGCGATTCTTCACGTTGAGAGCGACGATGGCTGCATCAGCACTCAGTTGCCGCTGTAAAGGCCGTGCTGCTGTAACAGGAGGTGGGTCCCTGTAGGGTGGGGATAGAAAACCACCTCCACTGATTCCAGGTCTCTCCGACAGAGGCATGACTAGAGGCACAGGGGGTAGATGGGGGATTTTAGGAGAAGACATGATTGGGCATGTGTCTGTTGGAGAAAGTGGGATGAGTCCTCTGGAGGAGGATGTGCTACACTGAGGTGGAGAGGAGGAGTTTACGGCGGCGGTGGCAGCAACTCCGGAGTCCAGCTTTAGCGCGTCTATGCAGTTGTTGATGATCTGGTTCACTTTGTCCACCTCCTTTGCAATGGTAGAGATTTCGGATGTTGATCCTCTGCCACCATCGTCCGAGTCCTCTCCTGCATCTATTCCGTTTACTTCCCTCCTTATCTCATCCTCTGAAACTGGCATAGCTCCATCCTTTAAACGTTCCTCCCCTCGCACATCCATGTAATTCCCCTTACTGCTGATCATGGCCTCCGAGAACGCGGTGGCCATCTTGTCGGCCTGGGGAAGTGTCGAGAGTCGGGAGGAGCTGGTGTTGGCAGAACTGTGGAGCATTCCCATGCTAGAGGAAGTGGACTGGGACAACTTGCTGTGGTAGTGCTGATGGTGAACTTGTTCTTGGAGTTTTTGCAAAACTGAGGGGTCTTTGGCAGCTGCAGCTGCTGCCTCAGGACCATACCGCATTTCTAAGATAGTTTTCTTGACACTTATAGAGTTCTCTTTCTCCTCCTGAATCCGCCGCCTGCGTAGGCAGTAGTACACCAAACCCAACACGATGACCATGCCGAACAGACAGCCCAGAATGGTCATTATGTAGTGTGTGGTGGTCGACGGCCCAGCACGCAGATCATCAGGTCCAGGAGATCTTGTGGCAAAATTCAAACAAGTGTGGTTGTAGCGCTGTGAGTTACGAATTGAGGCTACACAGAAGGTATAATCTGTGTGGGGTTTCAGTGTGCTGAGTGTGACTATCTCTTTCTTTTTCTTTAGGTTCATAATATCCGACACATAGCTGTGGTTGTACTGCACCAGGATGTACATCTTGCTGTAAGGCCGAGGGATCTGAACCAGTAATGAGGCTGATGAAAGAGAAACGGAATGCAGCCTGATGCTAGGGCTGTACGATGAAATCGCAGTTGACGAGGTTGTGGGTTGCTGATATGGACCCATCTGGTCGGGGATATCTGGACCTATTCCAGAAGAATCCAGATCTGGAGGCAGGGAGGTCATCCCGGGAATAATGACTCCGTCTTTGCAAATGGACGATAAGATAGAGTGGGCATTGCGGATGTGGCTGGCTATTGGACTTAGTAAAGGATATCCAGAAAGTTCCTTTGGGGTTTCACACTGCAGCCTGTCGTAGGTGTGTGTGACATTATTAAATGCGTCCAGCCAGTTTAGGAAGCTGTACAGCTCGCAGCCACAGTGAAAAGGATTCCCCGCCAGCTCACACACCATTAGATGTCCAAGAACTGTGAAGCTGGACTGGTCCAGCTTGGCCAGCTTGTTGGAGGACAAGTCAAGGCTGCTCAGACTAGGACTCTCCCAGAAAGCATTGGTAGCAATCACCTCAATGAGGTTGTGTTGCAAAAACAAGCACTGCATTCTTCCCAGGCCTCTCAGCATCCCTTCTGTAAGGTTTGTTAGCTTGTTGTAGCCCAGTTGTAGCACTTGAAGGTTAGCTTGTCCCGCAAAGGCACCATCCTCGATGTAGGAGATCTCGTTCTTGGTGAGATTGAGATCGGTGAGGTTGGTGAAACGACTCATGGAGCTGAAAAAGACGGCCTTCAGCTTGTTCTCATTCAAACGCAGATCATGCACAGTGTTGTTAATGTGCTGAGGGATTGTTTCGTATGGTGGTTGGTTCTGGCTGCAGATCGCCAACCACACGTATCCTTTATCACCCTCGATAAGCCAGCAGTCGCCCCTCACTAATGTTAGTTGTGGGAGGAAAAATAGGGCAAGAACAATGAATGAGAGGGCATGGGAAGAGGATTTAGAGAGGCTGGATCTTCTGGTGGCCATTTTCTTCTGAGTAAGGGTTGGATTTACTTTGATTTGAGAGCAAAAAGGAAAGAGATTAGCACTTAAAAAAGGGAGAGGTAGCCAAAGGATTAGAAAGTCACAGTTTCAGGAAATGGATGTCCTGGGGGCAACCAACGCTGTACAAGACACAAAGTGTGAAACAATGCCCCCATTTTAAGAGCTCCACATTATAGGGTTACAGCATCAATCTCCAATGAAGTGACTCATGACCTCTGACCTTTTCACCTCACTCTTCTTCAAAATTGGCTGGAAATGGCGAGATATTTGTGCAGATCTGCCAGTCCACCTCAGCATCTGGAGAACAGACAGAAACAGACAGAAGTGAGTGTTTTGCTGCACAACACATGAAGC
>JANDJT010000084.1:0-7500 GCA_024331685.1 Stegophilus panzeri | reverse complement strand
TTGCATTGTGTTGCTTTAATAAGAATCAATTACAGAATCAATAACGTATGCATGCACACACACACACACGCACGCTCGTCCTGTCCCGTCCCCTGTGGATGTAGGCCATGTCCTGGCAGTGTGACAGCTCCAGCTGAACCTCCTGCTCAGTGGAAATTAAATTGTCATGTTCCAGCACCAAAAAAACAGGACAAGGCCAAAGGGAGCGATCATAAAGACGAGACAAAGCCAGTGGGAGTCATCAGAAACAGGGGGACAAATACCATAAATGAGACACGGCCAAAGAAATGATCAAAGTGATGGCACTACAAAGTTTTTCCACAGGACACGGCCGGAAAACTATCATCCCAGATCAAGGACAGGGCAAGACGGAGTGATGCGAAGGAGGATCTCGGGGAGCATGAAGAGATTTAAAACTAGTCCAAAGTCAGATGGAGTGATTTCAGAATTAGGACCTGACCAAGAAGACTACAGTAGAAGGAGTGAACTGGACCAAATGCCGGCAGTGATGATCCTGATCCTGTCCCGGACACAAAGTGGAATACCAGGAACATCAAGCAAAGTGTAGACCCCAGGTGGGCGTGTCCGAGTGCTCTAACATGCAATGGCCGTCTTCACAGAGTGCAGTTTGCAGTCTGCTTCACTTTAATCGTGCAGCAAATTGTGGAATCATTGTCCTATCAGATCATCTGTTCGTTATCCTGACACGTTTACATCACACACTATCACCTGATATCAGAACATTTATGAGTGTGAGTACTTGGAGTCAGTTTCGAAGCAGGTCTAACAAATGGAGCAAGGTCCAAACAGAGACGGATGAATAACTGAGGGACAGGACAGAGACAGCAGTCCAATCCAATCAAATCCAGACCAGAGGGAGGGATCCAAGAAACTGAGACTGAGATCACAGAGACTGGTCCAGACCGGGTCAGAGGCAGTCTAGACCAGAAATGATAACTGGGAATACAGGATGAAGTCATAACAAGAGGGAGAGAGACAGAGAGAATTCTTTATCTCTAAAAACAAGTAAATATCAGGCTTGCGGTGTCGGTGGAAGCGAGGGTCGTAACATAAATTATACGGGCGTGACACCAGACTAATTATTCTGATGCAAACGTGGTGAAAATATGGCCAAATAATTAACATAATCAAGCAACAATATCTTTCCCTTTGACCTCAAACTGGAGAAAAGCTATACAGGGAATGATTATCTCATACCGTCAGAGTGCAAATATATCTGACTTCTGACATCTATAAGTTATTTGCATAACATATCTGAGATACAGTATACTGCTGAGGATGCCACGTACGAAGTTAGTATAAAGTTAAAGTCTCGCGTAGAGAGTAGCCGGAAATCACCAGCTAGCGTAAAGCTGGAATAGACTAAAGGGTTTTTTCAGCTCTTCTCTGGTACTCCAACGTGACGCCATTTTCTGTCACAGCATCCCTTTTAGATTCTTCTAACGAGAACTCATCACTCCTCGGCTGAGTCTGGTTCTCTACCGGGAAACCCTACATGCACATTAGGAAGAGAGGGTGGTAGCAGCAGACCGTGCCAGAGGGAGTGTGTCCAGAGACAGGACAAGGCCAGATGGAGCGCTTTACAGAAACTACATCACAAACACAGACAGAACTAAATCAGACTAATCACAGAGACGCATCCGGATAAAGCCAGAAATGGGAACAGTCCTGAAAGAACGTTCCCAAAGATGGAGAGAAATCCCAACACAGAAATGAGACCGGTCCAAGACGCTGGAAACAATCAAGAAATGTAACTAGTGCTGCAAAAGCATGCTAACTCAGAAAGAGAACATGTCTTCAATATAGTCCCAATGATCCACAAAAATATGCTTATTAAACCTATTTCTGGAGCTTTGTACTCATCCCAAGCTTGCTCTATTGGTGCTAATTTTAAGCATTTATTAGAAGAAGGAACTGAAATGATCAGCCAACAGAATATTTAAAGCCCAAAATGAGTAAAAGCATCTAAAACATAAATAATAATCCTATATTTGATTTCTAATAATCTCATAATTAGAAATGTTAGATCAATTCAATACATTTTCATCTGCTTAGATAGCATCTTTTTTTAAGTTGAGCGAGAAGAACGTGAGCACTTTAGCATCTGGAGAACTTAATTAGCCACCTGTAGCCTTCTCCTTCAGCGCTCGCCGTGGAACAGCCGAGGCAGGAGGTGGTATACGAAACGTTCCCGTATCCGTAGCCGCAGTTCACTCAGGACGTGTTCGGACAGCAGAGAGACGATCTCAGCTTGGTTTTGTCAGGACTTTGTGCTGTTCACGACTGAGACAGATGGCACATATGAGCTCAGCAAATCAAGCTAACGAGAAGCTAATTGTGGAAATTCGCTTCGTCTGTTTGTCAGCCATGTGGGCAGGGAGTGCGTGTGACAGACACACACACACACACACACACACACACACACACACACTCTTCCGAAAGAGCAGAGCTGTCCAGATCAGTGCTGGCTCTACAGGAGTGTTTGTTTTCCAACTGACAGCCTCCATGTGTTCTCTGTCTGGAGTCGTCAGATCATCATCAGAGTGTGTGAACTGCTCAATAGGCCTTCTGCCTCCTCATCTTCATCTTCATCATCATCATCATCATCATCATCATCATGACTCCAGACTCTATTTTAATAAACTTTGTTCCATAAATGATGCAATTTACTGAGTGTAGGATGCCCCCCTACACCCCCCCCACACACACACACCACACACACACATGTGTGTGTATTACATGTGTGTTACTGAGCTCAGTGAAGGTTTCACTGTTTGTTCCTTCCCTAATTATTTTCCTTGTTTAGTTAATTAGCTCATGAAGCTCCAGGTCACACCAGAGTTCAGCTGTTCATCTATTTATCTTTCCCTCTCTCTCTCTCTCTGTCTCACTCACACACACACACACACACACACACACACACACACACACACACACACACTTTTCAGTGGTTGTAACATTAGAATGTTGAAGCAGGTGTCTGATTGGTGAGACAGAGGGATGATTGGATGGATGGATGGAGGAATAAATGGACTGATGGAAATGTGGATTTATGAATGGTGGAGTTGAATGTCCAATCATCTATTCATTTGTTTCTCTATCCATCTATCTTTACATTAACTTAATAATCTGTCCATCAGCCTGTCCAGCCATCCATCTCTACATTTACTTAATAATGCATCCATCCATCTATCCATCCATCCATCCATCTCTACATTTACTTAATAATCTGTCCATCAGCCTGTCCATCCATCCATCCATCTCTACATTTACTTAATAATCTGTCCATCAGCCTGTCCATCCATCCATCCTTCCATCTCTACATTTACTTAATAATCCATACATCAGCCTGTCCATCCAGCCATCCATCCATCCATCCATCCATCCATCCATCTCTACATTTACTTAATAATATGTCCATCAGCCTGTCCATCCAGCCATCCATCCATCCATCCATCCATCCATCTCTACATTAACTTAATAATATGTCCATCAGCCTGTCCATCCATCCATCGGTTACTCCATCAGTGCACTGGCCATCCATTAGCAAAAAAAATCATCCTAACACACCCAAAAAGCAGTCTGTCCATCTCTGTTTGTCTGTCTCCAGCCATCCATTCTTTAAAAAGCTATCTATCCATTCATCCGTTCATTAATCCATCTATGTGTTTATCCACCTTCCTGCCTATTCATCCTCTTTTCCATCCATCTGTCCACCCATTCACTTACACAAGAAGTATTTGTCCATCATTTCTCTCTTTAACAACACACGCACACACACACACACAAACACACACACACACACACACACACACACACACACACACACAAACACACACTCCCAGTCATTTAGACTTGTACATACAGTAGCTGAAAGCAGCAGAGAGAATCTGAGTGATTTCTAAACAAACACACTGATTATAATCACTACATTTAAACAGCTCCGAGTGTGTGTGTGTGTGTGTGTGTGTATGTGTGTGTGTGTGTGTGTGTTAGAGAGAGAAGATGATGGGCTGAAACACTTCTTGTGTGAGTGAATGTTATGGATTATTATAAACCTGAGGAGAAACACCATGAACACAAGCACATAGTTGACACCAGAGAAGTGCTGGAGGGTACTAGAATGGTACTAGAATGGTACTAGCTCCTCTACAGCACACTCAGGAATTAAAACATGATTTCTCAACGTTGTCCTGAAATAAACAGCTGAACTGTCAGTACACATCATGGGAATACATCCTGGATGGAAGCCCAGTCCAAGTTACCCAATGAACCCTTCAAGAACCCTTTTTCACTGCTCGTTGTTTTCTGCTTAATAGATAGAACCTGTTTATCATTTAGCTAAACTGTTGGTACTTGCTACACTCCACTATCATTCTGAAAGTTAATTGTGTTATGTCAGAGAAATGCTGTGCTCTTGCGGTCTAAAGCACTTGAGCTGATAAAATGATGGAGACGGAGAACGTGGAAGTGGGTGAGGAGCATTACAGTCTAAAGGGCTTTGAAGTGACATGCGTGATACTAACTCTCTCTCTCCCTCTCTCTTACTCTCTCCCTTTCTCTCCCTCTCTCTCTATCTCTCTCCCTCTCTCTCTTCCTCTCCCTCTCTCTCTCTCTCTCTCCCTCGATCTCTCTCTCTATCTCTCTCTCCCTCTCTCTTTCCCTCTCTCTCTCTCAGTCAGTGACTACTTTAGCGATGTAGTTTGATTCTGAAAGCAAAAAGCATAAAGTCCAAGGCTCTTTAACCAATCAGCTAACAGGCTGCTCGTGCTGTCACCTCGTTTGCAATTCAGTGAGCTGCTAAACACGCTACGCTCGTCCAAGTCCCACCGAGAGCTCCTGCTGTTTAGGATGCTGTGATGATGTTTTCTATAGAAAATGAGACCTGATTTCATCTGTCCTGCTTTCATTGTGTCTGTGAGATTTATCTCCAGCCTTTCAGAGCGCAACACCTTGTGGCATGGAACGGGGCCGCATCCCAAACGCTAGCTGTTAGAACGCCTTCATGTACAGAACACCACCAAGAAGAATAACGAGAATCATGAACTGCTCACGCTTCCTACCATGACTGCAGTTTTAGTAAGAACACTAGCTAGACATTCATTTGGAACAGAGCCCAGGTATGAGCTTACAAGGGGTTCAGTGCACCCTCGGTTTCCCACGTGGAAAATGGCAGCGTGACCCTCTCAGACTGAAAGCTGACATTTTAATCATCATCTCAATCGCGTCCTGACCTTCTCCTGCATCTGCTCTATTCTTTCTCCTGGCGTTTCTTTCCTCTCAGATACTCTGTTATTCTACCTTCAGTCGATGTTGACATTTCAGTGCCATTCCTCAGTCCACGAATGTCCCAGAGCATCCCATAATATCTCAGACTGTACCAGACTGTCCCACAGTATCTCAGAATGTCTCAGAATGTTCCAGAATATCCAAGGGTGTTCCTAAGTATCTCACAATGTCTTAGAGTGACACAAAGTGACCAAATGTGTCTTGGAATGTCCCAGAGTGTGTCAGAACCATCTATCTATCTATCCATCCACCCATCCATTTATCTGTCATCCTTCTTTTCATCCACCAAGATCATGCATCTGTCTCCAATCACAATCCATTCATCTAGACAGTTTATCTGTCCATTCATCCTTCCATCTATCTGCAGATGTACTTTTAGAGACAGAGGTCACGTGTCCATCTACCTGTCCCTTACTCTATCTATCTGTCCATCCATCCATCCAGCTATCCATCCACTAATATGTTTGTTTATTTGGACTAATGTAAGAAGAGAAGAATGGATGATGAAGTATAAATCTTTTAAACAAGTAAGGCACAAATACACTGTCAGTAAATCAATGGAGCGACAGAGAGAGAGTGAGACACTGAAACAGCGAGAGAGAGAGTGAGACACTGAAACAGCGAGAGAGAGAGTGAGACACTGAAACAGTGACAGAGCGAGAGAGAGAGAGAAATAGAGATATCCCTACTGTGTTAAAAAGAGGACGCTGTCTGGCTCCAGGATCTGAGACGAGAGAAGAAAAGCAGCAGAAGGAATGAAACAGATAAAACAATAAACACGGTGCGAACGGGCTGAAATATGGATGTGAGAGGAGACCTAGAGGTCAGAGAGTAGAAGAAGTGCAGAACCGGATGAATGTTCTCACACCCTCCTCCTGAAAGATCAAACAGCTCAACAGCGAAGTGCCGAGAGCACAGCTTCTGTTTTCTTTCCTCCAGAATGTGGGTCAGATAAGCATGAAAGGGATGTGGAGAAAGATGGAGAGAGAACCACGCATGTGTGAGGAGAAGGTTCAGGACATGGATCCATAACCTATATCAGGAATAATATCCATTCTAAATACTCATCACTCATCTAATACACTGAACATTCACATAGTGCTGAGAAAAGCCCAACGTCTCGCTCTCTCTCACACACACACACACACACTGAGTTTATTGGCAGAAAGACGGAAAGAAACTTTGCTGGTCCATATGTCTGGTTACATTCTGCTTCCCGTCTGCCGGAAAACTTTAAATCCGAGTGCATTTATATTTATTTTATTTATTTTTAAAATACATTCATGTACATGAAGTGCAGCAGATGGTTTTATACAGACTGAGAATCTGTAACACAGAGCAGAGTGTGAAATACAACACCAGACACACACACACACACACACACACACACACACACACACAGAGAGAGCTCAGTGTGAAACACAGCACCTGCTTCACATTACTGCTAACAACAACATGTGTAGAGAACTTATAACTAAAACCAAACACCACCTAATGATCTTATTACACACACACACACACACACACACACACACACACACATACGGATGTAATTCATCCATCCAGCCATGTCTATCCATTCAGAGGTCTGTCCTTCCTTCTGTCCATCCAATCACCAGTCCATTCCTTTATCCAAAAAAAATCCATCATCATCATCCATCGACCAGTCTATTTATTAAAGAACGCATACAAGAACTCATAGCAGAACTTGATCCTTCCACCCATCCATCCATCTGTCCATCTTACAACCCACACAACCCATTCCTCCCTCACACATCCATCGTTCCTTCTATTCCTCCTTCACCATGTCCACGCCCCGTTGACTTTCCTTACATTAATCCATTCATCCATCCACCTGTCCATTCCTTCATCAACAAATCCACCCACTCGATCAACCATTCATTCATTCATCCGTCCATCCGTCCATCCATCAGCCCATTCATTTATTAAGGAATGCATCCATCACCACGTCCACTCAAAATTAGATCCATCATCCATCTGTCACCCACAAGTTCAAAGGGTAATTGATTCTTGCTGATTGTTAAACATGTGTGTGTGTGTGTGTGTGTGTGTGTGTGGTGTGTGTGTGGTGTGTGTTTGGTGTGTGTGTGTGTGTGGTGTGTGTTTGGTGTGTGTGTGTTTGATGTGTGTGGTGTGTGTTTGGTGTGTGTGTGTGTGTGGTGTGTTTGG
>JANDJT010000081.1:24852270-24866709 GCA_024331685.1 Stegophilus panzeri | reverse complement strand
TGAGCAGTTAAACTGCCCACTGTTCTTCAGAAAAATCCTCCAGGTCCTGCACATACTTTACTTTTCCAGCATCTTCTGCATATTTAACCCCTTTCCAACAGCAACTATATGATGTTCAGATCCATCTTTTCACACTGAGGACAACTGAGGGACTCATACTAAACTATTACAAAAGGTGCAAACATTCACTGATGCTCAATAAGGTAATGTAAAGGATGTAAACCTTTGAACAGGATGATTGGTGTAAATTGTTAGTATTTTTGTCTTCTGGAAGACATGTAACTATCTTATTTAGCTTCTGAAGGGCAGTAGTAAATGGAAAAAAAAAAAGATCTTTAAACAAAATAATAACAATTTACTCCGAAGCACAATCCTGAAGCACAAGCTTCATTCCATTGCTCTTTCATTACTTCATATCTTAAATGAAAAATATTCATCAGGTGAGTGTTTTTCGAAATTAAATGTTAAACTTGTGTCAAAAGCGAATGTCAAAAGCTAGCCACACAACTACATGGCATTTTCTGTGCAATTCCATTTCGGCTAGAAAAGAAATCGCAGCAGTTAAAGAATATGAAATACAATACACAGACGCTAGTGACATGCAGAAAATATCCACACTGACAAGCAAAACCTTCAATGTATTGCTCATACATCACTTGATCTGATCACTGAAAAACAATCAGTAAGGTATTGCTGTATCAGAAGTGATCACAATTCCCCTACTTCATTGCATTTCACTTACATCCATGTGTAGAAGGTGTGCCACACTGAAATGCAATCACTGTCCAATCAGAGCCCAAGCTGCACCCAGGGGACAATGCTGTAATTGGAGAAGCTGACAATATAATTTTGCAGAAGGCTTTGTCTAAGTAAAGGCCTTTCATTGTTTTGTCATACTTTCTACACTGATTGATGTACCCTCATCAAGCTAATAAAACATAAAATTTTTAATGTGGCTAAAAATATTTACAGCTCACAGCAGTACCTAGTATAATTTTTTTCTTTGGATTCAGAAAGGAGTATGATCAATGTTTATTAATGTAAAAGCTGTGGCTCAGGTGGTTGAGCGGGTTGTCCACTAATCCACTAATCGTAGGGTTGGCGGTTCAATAACTGGTCCGCATGACTTCACCTGCCGAAGTGTCCTTGGGCAAGACACTGAACCCCAAGTTGCTCCCGATAGAAAGTTAGCACCTTGCATGGCAGCTCTGCTACCATTGGTGTGTGTGTGTGTGAATGGGTGAATGAGACACAGTGTACAGCGCTTTGGATAAAAATGCTATATAAGTGCGCCATTTACCATTTACCATGTAATTCCTGCTGTAAATGAGCAGTAATGCTGACGTTATCTGGTTGGTTTCTCTTTCTGGGTGCACAAATTTTTATTTTTGTGTACAATATTGTGCCTCAGGCACCCAATTTTTTCAATAGAAATGTTGACTTAGATGTTAATTGATAACGTCTTCATTATTTGCGTTAGTAAAATAAGCAATTTTTATATTTACAAACTTTTATCAGGAAAAAAAATATTTACAGAAAAAACATTTGTCTGTAAAA
This sequence comes from Stegophilus panzeri, assembly GCA_024331685.1. NCBI lineage: Eukaryota > Metazoa > Chordata > Actinopteri > Siluriformes > Trichomycteridae > Stegophilus > Stegophilus panzeri. The sequence goes on along the minus strand of JANDJT010000081.1, from coordinate 24,865,152 downwards.
AAAACATCGTCTATAAATAAATAATGTCTATAAATACATATGTCTGTAAAGAAAGTAGCATATTACTTAATAGACCACGTTTTAGACAAAAACGATGTTAAATGAATACTGTCATGGATTAGCTATAAAAACAGAAGCAAGTGTGACAGTTAAAGTTTCTAGAAGAACTGGGGAAGATTCTCCAAGATGCTCAGTAAAAGTAAACAGCCAAATTTCCTTAGAAAGCTGTATGAAGTGTACTTGAGACTACTGATGTATTATTTAAGACAAAGTGCTGTCAAACCAAATATCTTTTACTATTTTATTCGCTGTTTACTGCTCTTCATAATAGTTTTTTGTAGTAATTGTTGTTTTATTCTTTTCAATGCATCTTTGCTTAGCAGCATTGCTTTAAATGTGCCTTTTGCATAGTAGCAGTATATTGTACCATAGTGTATATTTGAAGCTGATCACATTGTACAAGCAAACCTAAAAATAAAGAATATGTAGGCTAGTATTTTATTAAAGAAAAAAATAAATATTAATTTAAGAAGCTCTACGTTTCAGTAAGACACATTGTCAATATGTCACAAATGAAAAGCAATAATTTCGCATTTCATGTTACTTCTTTTTTTAGAATCTTCTCCATACGAGAGCACTGCTTTATGTGTAAAATGGAATTCATGGTGGACATTGTTTGAGACATACCATGAGTGCTGTATCATGTACATCTGCCTAGACCAGATACTTTCTGTAGTCCTGTTGCACATCTCTAACTGTACACCAGGGAGAGAGAAAGAGAGAGAGAGAGAGAGAGAGAGAGAGAGAGAGAGAGAGAGAGAGAGAAACATACCTTGTTTTAACCTTGTTAGAGAAGCTGTACTTAGAACTTCTGCACAATTCTAGGTGGCCTACATTACAAGCTGTTGTAAATTATGTGTATTGTAGCCTACTGAGAAAAAAATCTGTATTTTAAAACGGTCAGTGTTAGGTGGCAGTGTATGAACAAAATGTATCTAACCTGCATTTTCTGTAAAGTTGTTTACTGTGTATCTATAATTCATGTATGGAGCAGTAACCAATCAAATCATCAGTTACTTCGGAAAGGTCAGCGGTCTAATTGCAAACCCTCGACCAGCCAATCACAAGCGAGCAAGCAGAGCGTTAAGTTTTGGCTGCAGATCAGACGTGGTTCCTATTGGTCCAGAATTCCAGGCTTGTTCCTTCGGGGGTCAAAGGCTACCTGTGAGGCACGCGAGTCAATTGACTGAAAGCGTAATCGCGGAAGACTCGTGTCCATCACTCCGAGTTTGAGAGAAAGAGATAAGCGAAACGGCACGGACAGAGGGCGGTGATGGAGCAACGCAAAGCTCAGGCTCCGACTCTTTCCTTCAGCGTGGAGTCGCTTATAGCCTGCGACAAAAGCATCAAGGAGCGGCGGAAAAGTTCCGAGTATCCGTTCGTACAAAGTCAGGTTTCATCGCATCAAAACACGGAAAATGTCCGACAGCACTGTGTCCAAACTTCATTCGTCAAGTCGGAGTCTCCAGAGCCTGAGGATTTAGAGGCTGCCTGGGTAACTAACTCTGCGTATTCACACACACGTAAGTTTCCCCGTATCTATTAGCCGACATTTCTTTTAAATAAATAAATGTGATAGACGGTAAACGCTAGGAGGAAACTGTCTTATTTAAATGTATAGAATGTCAGTATATTTAACAGTACTGAGTCTAGCCTACATTAAACTAAACTGTATCATAAAAATATCGATGTGAGAACCTCACACTGGTCATTTATTTATTTATTTATATAGATAGAGAGAGAGAGAGAGAGAGAGAGAGAGCGAGAAAGGGAGGGAGGGAGGGAGGGAGGGAGAGAGAGATCTTGCTGGTCTGGCTTTTGTCCTCCGTAGGTCCAAGGTAGTGCAACACAGAGAGAACATTTTGTTTTATTTTTTGTGATTGCAGTGGTAGACTTTATTACTCCCTACATAATATTATGTGCATGTTTAATTAATTTTGCTCATGTGCCAGTTCACCAGTATGTTTACAGACAGCGAGTCAATGTATGGACTGTACAATTTGACTGAACCCAAAAGGAGTCCTGTGTTCCAGCAAAGCAGCACGATTGTAACATTGTATGGGTCAGAAACCACTCAAAAAATGCTGTAAACCAACATCAGTGTAACTAATTATAAGCACAAACAAATCTAACAGTTAGTGTAGCGCTAACTCCCATCTTGGTTTTAGCTTGATGGTACTCTCAGTCCCTGACCTAGCATGAGGAAGTTTTTCATGGAAATGACAAAACACTTCTGTAAGCTCTGGATAAGGACATCATCTAAATGCTGTATGTAATGTCTACACAACTATAAAGATTTCAGTTTTTGAAGATGCAAGGGAACATGAGAATAATAATAATAATAATAATAATAACTGTACCTGTATGGCACATTTAAAAAATATCTCCAGCAAGAGAGGCAGAATCCTGCTGTGTTTTATTTATTTATTTTATTTTCAGATAGACACAGGGAAGTGATGCATATGTATATGCAGAAAAATAAGTCACAGTTGCATGTGTGCATTTAGAGAACTGTTCCAGCATGATCCCAACTGGTTTAATCCTTTTTAGAACATCAGTATAGTGCAGTTATTACTATATACAATAAATATTTAAAATCTAAAATCACTGTTTCTGTTCATCACATTGCTAAAATCCAAGCACAGAAATGGGAAACTCCATACTGTTCTAAAAACTGATCAGTGATTTGTCAAATAACCCAGTAAAAAATACAATAACAGTCTGTTTTTTAACCTCGTTCCACAGGGCAGGTGAGTCCACAGTGTACACTGCGCAAGCACAAGTCCAACCGCAAACCACGCACACCCTTTACCACAGCTCAGCTACTGGCACTCGAGCGCAAATTCCACCAAAAACAATACCTGTCCATTGCTGAGCGTGCTGAGTTTTCCAGCTCACTCACACTTACAGAGACTCAGGTGAAGATTTGGTTCCAGAACCGCCGTGCCAAGGCCAAGCGACTTCATGAGGCTGAACTCGAGAAACTTAAACTGGCTACTAAATCTTCACTGACACCAGGTCCATCCTTTGCTGTGGCACTGCCTGTTGGGCAGCCACTCTTCAGCAACTCGTTTCCTTACCAGAGGCCCCTGGTGCCTGTTTCGCCACCCGGTGTATATGGAACACCGCTTGGATATGGCTTGTATCACCTGGCATGAAGGGATGTAATGGAAACAGCCCCCCCCCCAAAAAAAATACACTAAAACCAGTCTGTGAATGCAAACACTTGATCAATCAGAGATCTCAAAAGTGCCTGACCTGGAAAGAGGAGACCTTTGCCTTTAATCCATAACTGATGGATTTGATATCATTACTGTATGGGTGGATGCATTCATTGCTTTCTATTTATATATGTATGTGCATATGTGTGTACAGTATGTGCTTTTTATACATCTTAATGTAATGTATTGTAATTCAAATAATTCTTTCTTCATCAAATATTGATTTAGTGCTACTGTTGATTGATTTCTGCTGTTTTAAATAATTGGTTTTATTTCCATTTGCTTTATACCTCAACCTAAAAACAAAATGCAGTTTAACTGTCAAAGCTGAAGACTCAGTACTTAGATCCTTTGTGTGGTAAATTAAATAAACATCAGTTTAGTTTTCCAATGATTGGTATTAGCTTTCACCACTCACTGTATAAAAAGTATAGTTATTCATTGTTACATTGCTTTACATTACATTATGTTACATTCCTTTGTGGCCATACTATTTTTCTACTCAGTTTTGCATATACTGTTTTTCCCCCCTTTGAGCCCTTTGAAAATGGTCACATTCTACAGATAAAACAGATAAGTTATTTTTTTCCCAAAAGAGAATAAAATTCTTACCTATGGATTATTACTATATAGTAAAATGTATTTCCTTTTTCTCATAAATGGAAAACAACTTGCACATATCATGCAGGGTCGCAGGTCTTATCCTTTTTTAATCTTGGCCATGACTATATATTTTCAAGGTGATGTACTGCACAGTAGCATAAAGCTTTTCCACTCAGCACTTCATCCTGCAAAGGACAAACAATATGTAGAGGTGTTTTTCACTAGGACTGTCAATTTGAACATATTAGTTGCATTTCCAAGATAATAAAGCTCTATGCCAAAACAGTTTGTTGCCTATAGCACAATTCCATTTGAGTGCTTTTAGCTATAGATGATATCAGGCTGTGTTTTTTGTTTGTTTGTTTTTTTGGGGGGGGGGGTTTATAGGTTTTTTTGTTTGTTTTTTAAAGCAAGACCGTTTTATGCAAGCAACCTTTTTGTAGTTACAACGGTCTGTTCTTAATTACGTCTGAAAATGCGTTTGATTAAATTGAATATTTTGGCCCCCTCTGCTGGTCTCATGCAGAATAACATCCATTAATCTACCACTGTGATTTATAACTTATTTGTTGTTGTTGTAGTAGCTGTTGTTTTGGTATAGGTCAAATTAATACAACAATTTAGGTGTATTTAAAGATATCATTTAAATTTATACATTAATATAAAAGCATCCATATACAAGTATCTAGGCAATTTTGCTAAACACTGTTTAAATACAATTTGCTGAATCATAATTGTATAAATAGCATAAATGGTTTTTTTTCTGCAATCCTGAATGTCCTCACTGCTTGTGCTACACATAAGCCTCCTTATGGCAATGTGTAAAATATAATTAAGTTTAATGATGGGCGGCTGTGGCTCAGGTGGTAGAGCAGGTTGTCCACTAATTGTAGGGTTGGCGGTTCGATTCCCGGCCCACGTGACTACACAAATGCTGAAGTGTTCTTGGGCAAGACATTGAACCCCAAGTTGCTCCTGATGGCAATTTAGCACCTTGCGTGGCAGCTCTGCTACCATTGGTGTGAATGAGACACACTGTAAAGCGTTATATAAGTGTGCCATTTACCAATGATAAGTCCCTCATTTTTAAAGAACACAGTATGAGGGATTTGTGTGCAGAACTACTTATAGTACATCAGTAACTCTGAAGCAGCTTCTAAACGTACACCAAATACCTCCATGATGATTCAGTTCAATTAAATTTTATTTGTATAGCACTTATAAGAGTGAACATTGTTACAAAGCAGCTTTTGAGAAATATATAAATTCCACACATAAAATTTAAATTTATAAATTTATCCCTAAAGAACAAGCCAGAGGCGACGGTGGTGAGTAAAAACTATATTGCCAAATTTTGAAGAATATCGGAATATTGATGTAAACGTATTCGATGATGACCAGTGTATGATAATTATTGAACATGAGTTTGAATGTGATTATAAAAGTGTGTGCACACTTATGCAATCAGAATATTGTAATTTTTTTTCCTAAAACATTTACATTTGTTTTTCACTTGAATTTTGTTGGTTGCTGTATCACATTAACAACGTGATTTAGCTTGGTTTCATTTTTTACATTACAAAACCATGCAGTTTTAACAGGCATGTGTAAACTTCTTATATTCACCATATATTGTACCAGCCATGCTTTTCCACAAAAGGTCAACAAAGCCAAAAACCTATGTTTATTGTGAAGGAGAAAGTACTGAAGCAATCAGCAAGTGAGAAAAATGTAGTCAACACTAGCTGAGGTCTACTGTTATATGGTGTGATGTTGGAGAAGGGTGCTCCTCTCACCTTCCTGACCTGGTCTTGAATATGATCCTGATGCTTTACTCCTGGTTCTGTTCCATCTGGTTTTTCACTTATTTGCACTTATAATTCATGCTCTTGCTGCAATAGTTCCTCTCACTTAGATACATATAAAGTGCCTCAAGCACTTTTTTGATATATATATACCCAAAATCTTTTTTTCAGTGTTTTAACAACCAAAACTAATTTCAGTATGATGTATTGCAGGTACATCAATGAGACACACCTCTGTTTTAGGCAAACTCCTCCTTCAGTGTACAAATCCTGTACACTAGTGCTTAAGTCTGAAAAGTGCTTAAGTCTACAGTTAAGTTTAAGATCTGAATACTGAACACCATTTCTATGTTAACTCCTCACTACATGCACCCAAATGTTGAGATATTCGTGCATCTGTTGTTATACAACATCTAGAAAACTGCTCAGAACAAGTGAAACATTTTGGCATAAAATACTGCACAAATCTTTTCCACAGCAGGTTCCCCAACACATATATGGGAAAGTCTGACTGTTGTCTGCAGCGTGTGATTGAACATATTGTGTCATGAGGTTAATTAGCTAATATTTGTGTCCACTAAGATGATAATTGGTTTAGAAATATACTAGGCAAATGAAACCATTAAATCAGGCACCTTTAAAGGGAACTTGGGCAAAGTGGTTTTGATGCTGGATTCAGTAGTTAGAGGGCACAAGTGAAATTACTCATACCTCTTAATAAATTCAGCTATAACCAACTGGATTACTGTGTCACTTCTACAGGAACATTATATGACCTGTCTATTCAATTAGGGATGCCAGGAGCTACCTCCTTTTAGATACACTGGCGATGATTTGTTAAAGTATTCTATTTTCTTCGGTAATAGGCATTGGTTCTGAGACCAAAACACAAGAAATCAATTACAGTTTGACTAAGTATATTACAATTCCAAATGTCTACTAAGTAATTTATTAACTATGACATGCTTTTAGATTTATTATAAACTTCTATGCAGATAAACTTATGGAATATTTCAATTTCACTGGGATAAAATAGTGATTAAAACTGGGTTGTTGTTTTGTTTTTTGGTTTTTTTTGCTAAAATAGGCTATTTGTAGCTCCACTTTATATGGCAGTGGTTGCTATCTAACTTCATGAACTATTTTTTTGCTGTTATTAGCTGCCTGAGGAGTAAAATGAAGTGTGTGTGTAGTCAAAACAAACTACTATGATGTTCATTTAAAGGTGTTTTGTGCCCTGTTATTACTGTATTATAATCAGACCCTGGCTCCATATAGCGCTAAAATTTTAATACATAGTTAGTCTGTATGTTTTTATAGACAAATGAAAGATGTACATCTTCTCTCATACAAAAAGAAGATGACAGACCAGTATGCCTAGAGCGTCAGTTTAAGCAGCAGCTAGCAATGGTTTTCAATGTGTTTACATTTGCCTGGCTCAGGCGGTAGAGCGGGTTGTTCACTAATCGTAGGGTTGGTGGTTCGATTGCCGGCCCACATGCCTCCACATGCCGAAGTGTCCTTGGGCAAGACACTGAACCTCAAGTTGCTCCCGATGGCAAGCTAGCGCCTTGCATGGCAGCTCTGCAGCCATTGGTGTGTGAGTGTGAATGGGTGAATAAGAAACAGTGTAAAGCACTTTGTAGAACCGGTAAGGTTAAAAAAGCGCTATATTGAATGCAGACTATTTACCATTTACCATTATTGTTGGTCATGGGTTTTAATGCATTTAAAAAATACTGTCTCTTCAAATATTTTGAGTTATGTAATTTAATATGTTCTATAATTTTCCATAGAAGTGGAATGTAACTGAATTAACCCTAGTATTGTATAATAAAGCAAACATTGAGATGTTGTGTGTTCTTTACTGTTTAATAAAATTAATATAAAGAATATTTGCTTGATGTACATTCTACTTGCAGCATTTGTTGCGGCACATAATATCTAGTTTAAATATCTTCTATCCATTTTCCATACCGCTTATCCTTCACAGGGTCGCGGGCGAGCCTGGAGCCTATCCCAGGGAACTCGGGCACAAGGTAGGGGTTTAAATATCAGGTCAAATAGCTCAAATTTTATGAAATATCATTAAAAGCATAAAATGTTGTAATAGTGGTGCCGCCCCTGACCAAATGGAAAAGTTGTTTAGCTATTCAGAAGGCAGGAGGCAGTGTTGGAAGGGGAATGAATCTAACTACCTCAATAAATCTGTATACTACTGTAAGTATTGTAATATCTCCATACAAATATGTCCATACATCTATGACAAAATCAAGAGCAATGTGGAACCATGGGTATTCTGGTAGTGGTGTAGTTTCCGCACTAAGAGGATTCTTAGAGTCCTGACTTGAGCACAAATAGAACAAGTGGAAAGGAACTGATGCACATCCTGAAACATTCTGTCCCAGCAGTATCTATGATTCAAGAACTTGTATGTCTTTGTCTCTGAGCAATGGAAAGAGCCAAATGCGTCCATGCGATAAGCTTATGATAAACTTTTTTTTTTTAATGGTCTGCACTTATATAGCACCTTTTAACCTTAGCTTTACACTGCTTTACCCATTCACACACACACTCTCACACACCGAAAGCAGCAGAGCTGCCATTGAAGACGCTAGCCTGCCATCAGGAACAACTTGGTTTTCAGTGTCTTGCCCAAGGACACTTCGGCACGTGGAGTCATGTGGGACGGGGATCAAACCGCCAACCCTAGTGGACAACCCGCTCTACCTGAGCCACAGCTGCCCTCATTTTTTTATGTCCCAATGTATAGCTCTGTGTTTTGTCCCAATTTACTGTATTTACAATAAAGTATGGTGATAGTAGAGTTTCTGGGAATCGTTAATCTCAAGGAGTAAATGCAGCAAAGAGTATCTGTCTTCATATTTGTTCATGCATTCATTGAATTTCATCTATGAGAGCAGGCTTGGTGTTGTGGTGGAACATCTCCTTAGCCAAAAATAAAACTTCTTAGAGTCAAGGGGTTTAAGATGTCAAAAATAAGACTTTATTAAAGAATCATAAAAGCCAAGATGTCTGCAGACCATCTGACAAATACAATCAAGACTCATGCTTTTATATAATACTAAAACAATGATCTCATTAGGCAGGGTTTTCCCATTTGTTCTGTTATCACACTTCTGACGTCTTGGCTCAGCCAGCAGTTTTTTTATTTACTGATTAACATAATAGTTTTCAACAATACATCATAAGAAATCACAAACATCAGATTGGTAAAATGACACAGACTTAAAAATACAGAGTACAGACTCAATGTCTCTTAACAGGTACAGAGGGTGAGTTTTCACTGGGAAATAACAGAGCAAGCCTAGAGGAAAAGGATAAACTTTCTAATAGTGGAATGTGTGCTCAGTAATTTCATAAGTTCATAAGTCACATCAGCTTGTCCTACTTTGGTTGTAGTTTCTTTGATTAATGAACTGATTACTCTCTTATATCTTATTCTTTGTTCATACATGATTGGATCTCACTTTGATTTCTTAACATATAGTATTTGCTTAAAAATACACCATAGTATTCACAGAGAAGACGGCCAGACTACCAGCAGTACAAACAGATACGTTCCTTGAATCACCACTGCTCGTCCATCTGCATTGATTGTGGAATGGGCTGGGTCTGTTTTTCCAAAGATGCTGAGCGTATTGCTTTTCAACCGTCATTTCAGAAGGATGTTATTCAGACAGGGAAGAAAGGTCAGTAAGCAAGTCTAGGTTAGAAGATACGCCATGACAAGCAAATTCTGTGACTAGATCTGCACAAAGTCCTTTCTTATAAGCTACTAGGAGGAGTGCTGGTCAGGCAATAGAATCAAAACCATAAACTGATTACCAACCAAACAACAAAGCTAAAAGCAGCAAAACAATTTCAGAAAAACAGAAAACCAAAGCACACAAACGAGCAGAACATGAGGTGACAAAAGGCATCATAAAGAAGGCTGAGATACACAAACGAGACTTAGCAGTGAGAACTCAAGGAGTCTATATACACTGAGTGTAGTGAGAAACAGCTTAACCTAATTAGAAAGGCAGTGAGTTGGAGCAAGTGTAGTTTGTAGTGAGGATTAATGGATTTGGGGTGCTTGTGAAAGCAATTTAACTGCATGCATTTTTTAAAAAGTATACTGCTGGGTTAGCAGAATAAGTTCTTCAAATGGTACATGTTTAAAAGATTAACTTTGGTGATCATAAAATCATGTTTCAGTCAAAAGACACGTGTAATGTAGTAATATACACAAATTTAACGTTAACCTGCACCTGATTCTACTGTTCGTTTTAGATGGCAGATGGAAATCTTAGCTTTTTTCACCCTACAGGAGTCACTATTTAAAAATAGTTGAGAGGCCTTGCAATAAACATGGGGGGAAAAAACTGAATTTGTAAGACATTTTGGTTGTTGAGTTAGCCACCCTGCATCAGTGGGTGAAAGAACAGTAGCTGCTGCAAGGATCAAAATAGCAAAGAAGTGTAATTCACTTTTCTGCACAAAATGCTTCCTATTTCTCCTGAACAGAATAATCTTATACTTTCATTCTCAATATGTTCAGCTGGAATAAGAGCTCTGATATCTACCTTCAAAGGGAAGTAAGGAAAAGTAAAAAAGAAAGAAAAAGATCTCCTTATATAAGCTTAGTGCAGACATTTACATTTACATTTATTCATTTAGCAGACACTTTTATCCAAAGCGACTTACAAATGAGGAAAGACATTTGTAGACATCACCAGACATAAATATGAACCTGTTATCTTTCTGGTAATCTTTTAGCAAATCAATGATGTAATATTTGCACTGGGTCTGGCCTTTAGTCATGTAGTTGGGAGAGAAATAAATGTCTATCATACTGACCCTGACATTTGTATTTTTGATTGCTGGCCATGTATATTTCTAAAGCACACTCACATTGTACTGCATTTCATAACACAGACATTATACATTATAACTCCTGACCTGCAAAATGAGAATGTTGGTGTTTTTTTAATTGCACTGCCAACCGATCACCTGAAAATCATTCGCTGCTGCTGAGGATGACCCCACATGGAGAGTCTAAAGATCACTATGAGATTACTGTGTATGGTACCACATAGAAACCATAAAGATGGCTGTGGATGCTCTTCCTTGGATAACCTCAGGACTGCAATTGCTAAGAACAGTTTTCACTTAGACTTAAAGTTAAAGCTAATGAATTCAGAAATTACTCTGATGCTCATTCTCAAGTTCCTGTTAAAACAATTATACTTTTTGACTCGTTTTTTTTTTAAATTAGGGATAAATGTATAAACTTCACAATTTAAATTTATATCTGGATTTCTGTAAAGCTGCTTTGTGACAATGTCCATTGTTAAAAGTGCTATATAAATATAGCGACAACTAAAATCGACACCTTTGTTCTAAAAAGCTTACATTTTTCAATATTACCTTGTGGACTTTAACTATGGAAATGCAAATTAGATCTTTTATTTACATAAGTAATGGTCCTGATTAATTATTCACAAGAAAGGTAACAATCAGTGCTTCTGTCACGATTTCCCCTCACGCTAAGCGCTGGAGCACGCAGCGCACTCCGAAGCGCAAGCACGCACTTTCGGGTTTCAGTGACATTGACTTTGTTTTCTTCTGACACGTGTGTTTTGTTATAGTTTATTTCCTGTCTCTGACCATGTGTTGTCATTGTTTGTTTCCCGTATGTGTCATCATTAGTCTCAGCTGTTTTGTGTTCACCCTTGATTACGTTTGCCATTTAAACCCCTCGTGTCTTTGTACTTCGCAAAGTATTGCATGAGTTTTCCATGTACCAAGCTTTTGTTCATCGTGTTTTGTTTCATAGTTTTGATCCTGTTCTCATCCTCTTTCTCGATTCCTGTTTAGCCTTCTTTATGTCCGTTTGCCGATCGCCTGACCTATTGCCTGTTTTTGACCACGCTATTGTCTCACGTTTTGGATTTGTCTGCCTGTCTCTACTCTAATAAAGCTCTTATCTACATTTGCATCCGTCCTAACCCTCATTGCATGCTAAACGTGACAGCTTCTACCAGAAAAAATGATGCTGGAGAATGTGTTTCCTTCAGTGCAACTTAAGCAGGAAGTTACATAAAGTTTCTAATTGGTGTTCAAAATAATGTTTCTTTTACAATGTTCAGTTAACCTCTACTGTTATCATCTGCTTCCAAATTAGAGCCATATTACATTATAAAGGCACATATCTAGTGCAGTCAATGGCTGTCTGTCACTTGCCATTGTGCCAAATATTATATTGGCATTTCACAAATGAGTCTGGTGCCATTTGATTAGATGTGAAATGAGTGCTGGATGCCCTTGGCTGCTTGAATAGTGTTGCCATTGACTGACAGCAGCATGAGTGCACCAGAATAGAAACTTTTTGCTTGGTCAAAAAGGTAAGTATTTGCCGTGAGCTTTACTCCCTTTCTCTTTCTATCTGTGTGTTTGTGTCCATGCATGCATGAGAGAGAAAGAGAGAGAGAGAGAGAGAGAGATTGTGTGTGTGTGTGTGTGTGTGTGTGTGTGTGTGTGTGTGTGCACTTCAGACCCTAGCTGTGTAACATGAAACAGTGAAATGAGTTCTGTCATAAACTATTAACTTCTTGCCACATAGCTGCTGTCACACTCTTAATAATTATGTCATGTGTCACATGACATGATGTGTTAGATACATTTCAGAAACATGGCCGTATGTTCTTCTGCCAATAAAGTGATGTGAAATCTGTCTGAGTTACTGAACTGTTAAAGTCATTTTACATAGTATGATGTTGCATAATGAAAGACAGCACAGACGTGTCTCTATATATAGAAACTGAAAAAAAAAACATTGGCTGTCTGGTGTATGATGTGTCAGATTTGCTGAGTCTGGGCAGACGTTGAGTAAATAATGTGGTTGCACTGGATTTTCCTAGCATGGCCTTAAATTACAATTATCTCAGCTTGTGGTTTATTAGACACTTGGGACTAAATGGTATTAAGTGATTTTTATACACAAAAACGGACATAAATGTGTCCAGATCTAATAAAAGTTTGTCCCAGAGGAACTGGGACAAATTAGAGGAACTGGGACAAATTATAAAATACTATTATTAACCTATAAAACACTAAATGGTCTCGCGCCACAGTATCTAAGCGACCTTTTAGTTTTCTATGATCCGCCACGCCTACTTAGATCAAAA
>JANDJT010000081.1:24835433-24845614 GCA_024331685.1 Stegophilus panzeri | reverse complement strand
TGTGGGGGGGGGGGGGGGGTGGTTGGGGTGCTCATGAAATTTCTTAATTTGTCAAAAAATATTTGGTCTTGACTAACTTACAGTGGACACTGATTTCTGACCACATTATGAAGGAAAAACATGTACTCACAAGATCGACAACCGCAATATTTCAAAATGAAAATGCATCATAGCCCTGAGTGCAAGTAGCCCATTAGATGTCATCACTTATGCCAGTCCACACAAATCTGATCCACACTAATTGGATGTCTCAGTAGAAGTGGTGATCCATTTTGATTGAAATAGCAGTTCAAATGCGAGTTATTAATTTTTATTTTCTACTTCACACAAAAATATGAAGTAGAATTATGAATTATGAAGCATAACTAGTTTACTTGCATTTCAAATCACTTGGCCTACATTATTATTATTATGCCTTTTTATCTTTTGATTATGTTCTCTTAATAGTACTAGCATTTTATTATTATTCATAGAAAAATGTATAGTGTTCATATCAAGGATGAATTTAACATGGAAATGTATCAAATCAGCAGATGACCACTTCAAAACATGTCTTATTTCTGCCGAATTCCTTTATTCCGTTCTTTTGTTTCCTGGATCCAGATTAAGTCTTGGATTTACAATTTTGCTGTGATTCTGCAGTGATAGATCATTTCCTTTTTAGTTTTTAAATCATGGGTTTAAAAAAAATCTGTCAAAAAATTTTGATGATAACATTTTTGATTTTATAACATTCTTGGACTGCAGTTATTTCTGAGTGGATCTCTCTCTCTCTCTCTCTCTCTCTCTCTCTCTGTGTGTGTGACACACCAGTGTATGATGTATTACAAAGTCCTTCAGCAAGGATACAGCTGACAAGACATTATTTCTGACTGGTGTGTGTGTGTGTGTGTGTGTGTGTGTGTGTGTGTGTGTGTGTGTGTGCTTCTGTCTCTGAAAATAATGGAATAACTGGTCAGTTGGTCTCTGGGTCTGTAATCCTATTATTATTCTTGAGTATGACCAAGTCTCTAAGGGGAAACTGAAACGGCTGTTTAACGAAAGCAGAAGGAAGACTGTGCTTTTTTACACTGGATATTTTTAGAGCTACTGCTAAGCTCCAGTGCTGATATTGTGCTCAGAGTAAAATCAGGACCATGGTTATATAAGCACATTACGGTTGTTCACCAACCATTTCCACAACAGCAAGCACAGCCGCGGGCTTGTCATTAACCTTCACTATGTCATTTTTCCAAATTTTATCCACTGCCTGGAAATCTTACATCACATATCTTACAGACTTTATCCACCGAGAGGTACTGCACACTCATATTTTTACAAATGTTCTGATTCTATGCGACCAATAAAGACCTCAAGAAAGGTCATTAGATGGTTTAACCGGTGGAGTCGTAAAGAGCAGTAACCATCACAGAGCTCATGACTGTTATCATTCAGCTCATAACCATTCAACTAATAACCAGCAATGATAAATAGTAGGAATTATTTTCATCTTAATGCTGCACTGAAAGCATACTTCTGCATTCTAAAGTTTTAAATATTTTTTTCATGTTTGCCTATAAAAATTCTCTTTTTTTTAGACAAAACAATTTTGTTTCTTTTGTGTCATGAATAATTTTGCAGGATGTGGCCTGTCTGGATAAGGGTTTCTGCTAAATGCTGTAAATGTAAATGTAGATCCATAAATCAATCAGCAAAATGGCATCTTTCCCTACATTAGAGAATTGAGAGTATTACGTAACACATTAACATATGGAAGAGAATTCATTATTTAAATAGATCAGATCAAACACAATGCTCATCAATTTGTAGTGACAGTCATATTCAGTTGCATAAACAACACTGTAAACGTTTTGGTACTAGTCTTATGTGGATAAGCCTGAAACCTCTTATAGATCATGTGTCCAAACATTAGTGCATTATTTAAGCACCTACATATTACTGTATCTATTTTGTAATTTGTCTGATGGAATGAGTGCAGTATATATTTTATATTTTCTATACATTCAGACATTACAAGACTTCCAAAATATAGGTTTCAGTTTTAGACCCAGAGCCATACTTCAAATAAAAAAAGAATCAGCAAACAAGAATATTGATAAAGCAATATTGGCTTTTATTTCCACTTAGAAAGGGAACACTGTTTTATTTTTTACAATCTGTAAAGAAGGTAGTGTAAGAAATAAGCATTTAAGAAACTTAAATGCTTTTAACATAGCAGCACAAATTCAAATCCATGACAGTGTTTTTACTGCATTTACAACCCGACATGAAAAACAACACACTGGGATTTTTTTTTTTTTTTTATCACTTTTAAGGATCAAGATTATAAAAAGCACTTGTGTTTACATCTGCTGTTAAATTGTGTACATTTTCAAACCCAATTAGTTGACATTTAAAATTTGCTGTGGCACTAGCTAGCTAGTTTTTATGGAATAGCTCATGACGGCATGAAACTGAACTTTGAAACTGAACTGGAGAGAGAAATAATAATAAGAAGAAGAAGATAAGAAATCATCTCACATAATTCTGTGCTGGTGCCAGTGAGATGAGGTGTACTTCTATGTGCTATCACTAAAATAGGAACCTGAAATAAATGAGACTCTAGAGTTTGGCAAGAAAAGAAAGAAAACTTTCTTTTTGTAATGTATTCACACCTAACTAATGTATTTTAAAAATGGTCCTCAGAGTCTTGATTAACGTACATCAGCATCGAGCTGGAACGGCAGCTGGGACTCGTTTAAATGCCATGCTGGTTAATTTGAAATGCTAATCTGGCTGTTTAAAAGAAGGAATCTGATCTTAGTAAACTAATTGCTCCATTGCCATTACAATTCTCTCTTATCACAAGTGATACAAAAGCATGGAGAGGTTTTTTGCAATTTACTCGATTCAATTAAAATTTATTTATACAATGCTTTTAGCAATGGACACGGTCACAAAGCAGCTTTACAGAAATACAGATATTAAATGAAAATCAACATTTTTAATGTATAAATTTATTAATTTAGACAACATAATTTTTTTTTAAAAAAATTCCTGCATTTAAAGTAATGCAGAGCCGACACAGGGATGTTTTCTTTCTTTTATTCCCAAAGACTGGAGTTTTGCAGTTTTGCAGATGTCATCGTCATCAAACAAGCACTCCCTCACTGTCAAACACAACACAGCCTGACCACCAGAAACAATATGGCAAATTATAAAATCCTTGACTGTACAGTTTTTACATCGTTTGATGTTTTAATGCTTGTAAGGATATAAAACCATAATTTAACCACAGCCACTTATCCCCTTGTAATAGAAACTACAGTTAGACTAAATATATTTAATTTGTTCTGATGAAACAGACAGTTATGTGGAGAGCTGGCACAACTGTAACAACGTGAATTCTTTACATGCGTGTATAAGTACATCACTTCCCCATGTCCTTCTGAAAAGCCAGCTCGATTCGTCCACTCGTGCTAAAGATATTTGTCAAAACATTTTGTGACAGGGTAGTTAACACAGACAGGAGATTTTTTCAAAAACATTTTCCTTACCTTTCTCCTTTCCTGCTTCAGAGACTTTCAGAGTGTAAGAGCAGTGAAAGATGGCAACAGTGAGGCAGAAAAGATGCACACACTGATTTACACAAACTGTAATTGATGCAGAGTGTATAAACATGTTATCATTTTTTTAAATTATAAAATTATACTAATACCATAGTAACTATCTATACAATACCATAGTATACACTGTAATTTAAATTATCTCTGAATAATTTAACTCTATCCAAAAATGTTAAAATTGTGCCAGCTGTCCTGTATCTGAAATGTCAAGTGCATTCTGGATCAATGCAGAATGTGTAACGTACGGTGGTCAAGTTTTTCAGGCATGTATTATATTTCATTGTAAGCGAGGTTACCAGTCTCACCGAAGATACTGAGAAAACCAACCGAGATCCAGAACTGTCGGTGTGTATTTGTCCAGGGCGTGAACACACATCTGTACAGAACTCCTGCTCTGTCTCAACAAAAGCGTCACTACGTGTTATTGCAGTATCAATCTCAATCCCAATCTCAATCCCAACAAATAATTCATGAACAAACGTTAAAAATTGAAAATTGCTGTCTTGCATTGCCTCCAACAAGATGAATATCATTGTTATTATCTGAAGAACCATTTCATTATTATGGCACTGGGGATGGAAAGGAATAGTGCAAGAACAGAAACAATAAGTGTTTATTGCTGAAGTGAGTTTTACACCAGAGTGGCTGATTATTCAAATTCAAATTCAAAAAAATAATCTTTGTTTCCTTCACCTGATGTTACAGAAAGATGAGATGCTACAGCTCTAATTAATAGATGTGAGCACTCATGCATTAAAGCACGAGTAAAATAACTAGCAGCATATGGAACTGCTGGCTAAGCCAACACTGAAACACAGTAAAAATAGAAACACTACTGACAGAAACAGTACGGCTGACAGGAAATCACTACTTGTGAACATATTCATGTAAAAAAAAAAAAAAAAAACTTCACCTACAAGATTTAGTTTATTTTCTATTTGTCCATGTTCCACCTGCAATAGTACTTCTGCCACAAATGAACAAGCAGACATCCGTGAACACCTTTAAAATGCAAATTATGTTTATATACCAATGCATTTTCTTTATTCAAGTTATTTAAAGTAAAACTAACCTGTTAACCTTGTCAACACGTTGTCAGTATTTTGCAGATAGTTCTCCAGATAAAGTGCTTCCAAAAGAAACATTCTTTAAAAACTTGCAGCTTTTACTTAGTCCAGATGTTGTTTTACTCTGAAACCAGTGATCTTTTTTAATAGCTGATCTCTGTACTAACAGCACTCATATACTTTAAGTTCAGCAAGGTATGGATTTGTGCTGCCCATTCTGTGTGATGGGGTTAATCTTTTCCAGGGAAATGTCAGCATCACTGTCCAGGTTGTCTGACATATATGGGGAGAACTTCTCCAAGGTCTTAAACCCCGAATTCTCTTCCTTCTGTACTTCCTCATCCTGGCCTAGTATGCTATGAGGGATTACACAATTGCTGTTGCGGTCACCTTTGGGTATGAGGCCCTTGGGCTGATAGTGTGAGACATGCTTGGATGCTCCGTTGTTATTGATGCTCACAATCTCTATAGAGTTACTGCTAGGGCAGAGATGTTGGCAGCCGAGCAGGTTAGAGAACGCTTTGCGGAAGTCAGCATTGAACGCATAGATGATAGGGTTGAGTGAGGAGTTAGCCCAGCCAAACCAGACAAAGACATCAAAGGTGGTTGGGTTTATGCACGGGAGGTCCACACTTTCATTGGGTTCACAGAAAGGCACCATGCAGTTGAGGATGAAGAAGGGCAGCCAACAGCACACAAACACCCCCATAATGACTGACAGTGTCTTGAGGACTTTGGTTTCACGCTTAAAGGAAATCTTAAAGGAGCTTTCAGACTCTATGCTGCTACTGTTGCCCCTGCTGTTGTGGCGGTTTTTGGCACTCTCTGCTGCTCGCTCCAGCGCAGATATCCTGCGGATTTGCTTCTGGGCAATGCGGTAGATGCGGGTGTAGGTGACAATCATGATGGCTACAGGAATGTAGAAACTGATGAGGGAGGAGGATATGGCATATGTTCGATTAAGACTAGAATCACAGTTGTCTGGTGGAACTTCAGCGTAGGTGCTGTTCAGTTCAATATAACCTGCACTTTGTGCTTTGTGCCAGTTTAGCTGTACAGGGATGAAGGAGATTAGAACAGACAAGGTCCAAGCCACACTAATCATGATGAACGCCACCTTGGGTGTCATTTTTCGCTCATAACGAAATGGGCTGGAAATGGCCCAGTACCGGTCCACACTAATGACACATAGGTTCAGGATGGAAGCAGTGGAGCACATGATGTCAAATGCCACCCAGATATTGCAGAAAGCACCAAAAGGCCAGAATCCCACAATTTCAGTAGCTGCCTTCCATGGCATCACCAAAATGGCCACCAGTAGGTCTGAAATAGCCAGTGATATAACAAAGAAGTTAGTGACTTTGGAACGCAGATGGCGAAATTTTGTGACGGCAGCACAGACCAGTGTGTTTCCCAGTAGAGTGGTCAGGATGAGGAGAGAAAGAAAGCAGCCGGTCAGAACACGCTTTGATGAATCACGCCGCACTAAACTGCTGTCAAGAACCGAGGAAAAATTTACATCCATGGCTTTTTCACTGAGTAACAGCAGCAGTCACCCCATAATTCCACTCGTCCAAAGTGCGAGGGATGAATCACAGAAGCAGCATAAAGCTTGGTGACTCAAAGATCTGGATCATCTACTCCAAGCTCATAGTGCCAAACATTTTACAAAAATCCATCAGTCATTATTTTAACATTACCTTTGCAGAAGCCATGAAATGGTGTCCTATGTTCCAGTCTCCAAATCCATTTGACATGGTTAGATTGCTGAGAAAACAAACCTAATATAACAAACTGGCAAATCATTCAGTTACTTTAACAGGCTGCTGTTTTTTCCTCCCAGTTGCGCAATATATTCCCTCCAGCATGTTTAAGTAAGCTTGTCCAAGCACAATCATTAGCTCATCGATGTGCTCTATTGATTGCGTTGCTCTGATTTGTCCCTGAGGCGGACTGCTCTGATTCTCTTCCATCCAGCACAAGCGTCGGTTATCCACACACATTTCTCATCGTTATTCTGGGTTGTTGAAAGGAGAATGGAATGATGTCTTCCATGTGTCTTCTTTCGCGCTGTCTGAGCCATTCCAATCGGCGTTTAAAAATATTCACTTCCTTCAGGTTTGCAGTTCCAGCAGTGGCTCGGACAGTTTACTTCAGACTACTGGGTTCTGTGCATTCTATCAGGAGAGGGAATGTCTCTATGAGTAGACTGAATGAGATTACTCAGTTAATAATGCGCTCTGTAATCTGCTCTGTCTCTTCGTTTTGGAATCGCGTGCGCGTAACGGAAGAAAAATCCCCGACGGTATTTTTAATTAGATTTTAATAAGAGCAAGAATCCAGAGGTTGTTGTCTTTTCTAAACCTGTCCTCACCATCACTAAGAGCAGATAGATCTCTGTCCACGGCATCTGTAAATCCAGTCACAGTGACTTTACTGATGCTCCGGGTTCCGGTGACCGGAATGGATTTTGTCGGTTCCTTCATTAGTAATTAGATTAATTAGAAGTGCAGCACTAAGTCAGTCCTCCCGTCTTCTTTCCTCAGCGCCTGGTGTGTTTCTGTCGATCTGAAGTGAACCGAACCGAACTGAACCGGGTGTTCTCGTGCGCGAGCCGTTGGAACATAAAATCGGTTTAGAAACGCGCCCATGTTGAAGGTTATTTTACCTTCAGTCGTTTTAAAGGTTATTACACGTGAACGCTATGATCTTCGATTATTTCCACAGACGTTATAACATGAGAAATATGACCTCTTTCCGCTATTTATTTATATGAGGTTATTTTATATCACACGTGCAGTTATGAGCGCGTGTGCTGTAGGCTGCAGTGTCACCGGTGAGACGCGATGATGTGCCATAGCTGCATATTTACTACATATTGAATTGTTGGATGAGGCCATCTGCTGGAGCTCACATTAACACTTACTTTACTTTCATGAATGGTTTAAATCCAGGAGAAAAATCGGCCTTCACCACATCTACCCGTACAGCGTGTCATTTTATTGTAAAATCGACAAATTTATAAATTCACACAAACTTAGTGTGGACTGCGCACGCGTAAAACAGAACTCACCGTGACTTCAGGATTAAGATAAAAAAAAAATGAACCCCATAAACTTCATCACTGTGGTGTGAACTCCAGATAACCTCCCGGGATCCATGTCATTCAGTACCAGTGCAGACCGTTTGAGAACTGGTCCATGGAAAGATGGAACTACGGGAGACCGGGTCTGGTTGTAACACTTCAGTAGGACAATCCCCTTTCCTTTGCAGAAGTCGATGGTTTTCACAGATATACAGTCCCCTTCAAAGTTATTGGAACAACAAGGCCAATTCATTTGTTTGTGCTACCCCAAAAACATTTGGGTTTGAGATCAAAAGACGATGATGAGACGAGAGTTTAGATTTCAGCTTTTATTTCTTGGTATTTATATCTTGACGTGTTAAACAACATAAGACATAGATCAGACCACCCAATGTTTAGGCAAGTATAGAAACATAAGTAGGCTATATTAAATTAAGTAAATGAAAGTAAATAACACTTAATATTTGGTTGCATATCTCTTGTTTGCAATAACTGCATCAAGCCTGCAACTCACTGTGATGCTTTTCCAGGTGTTTACCAGAGCCTCTATCAGCTGTAGTTTGTTTCGGGGGCTTTCTTCCTTCACATGCACTTAATGTAGTCCTGTGTAGATCTTTATAGTCTATGTTGTTTTATGTAGACCCATGGAACGTTATTTCTTCTCACGGAGTACTGCACCAGCTGTTCAGCTGTTGAAATGACAATAAAGCCACTTGACTTGAGATAACCCTTCAAGGACCGCTATTACAGCGCGTCATTCAGCACAACAGTAATAAGAGCACTTTATGGATATGTGACAGATGGTGTTGATGGCATATAGATAACAGTCAATTATCTGTATGTCAGCGAAAAATGAATAGGACCTGCAGAAGTGCTATTTAAGTATTATGTATGATTTAGCTGTCATGTAGCTGATGCTTGTTACGAATCCTTGGCGGAGACAAGCGCGGACGAACAGTCTAGAATGCGTGGGGCAGACGAAAGACGAAGTACGGAAGGAAATCAAGGTCAGGCGATCGGGCAAACAGGTAATACTAGGCTTAGGCAGAACCGTAGTCAACAAACAAAGTGAATATCTAAACCAGGTTAGCGGATACGAAAACTACGGCTTGGTACACGACAGAGACGAGGCTGCTGAGCGTTTACTTCGCGAGAAGCTGAACTTAACGAGGCCCTTTTATAACTTATGGTGCCGCACAGGTGTTCGTACTCAATACTCCGGCGAACTCGAACGTGGGCATGGCTGGGAAGTGTAGTCCTCGTCCGCCATGTTTGTAGGCGACACTATATGCTGAGGACTGCAGCCGCGAGTTCGCCGTGGCGTAACAATGCTTTTGATTTGAGCAATATACATCTGGCCACAGTACCAACAGTGACATTTGGATTGGACTACCATGGCAATACTTTAATAAATAGTTCAAAATTGAGTGAAATTGGATTAGAAAGAAATGTGCAGGTATTAACTTTATAAGTTTCCATTATAAACATACAATATTTTATGTTAAAACAGCATTTTTATATTTTATATTCCATGTTAAAATCTATTTTTTCTCCACGACAGGGATACATGTCTTCAATAAATTTACACACAGGGATGACTTAATGATTGTAATGACAACCTGAAATTATGTTTCTCTTAATTGTTTTCATTCTTCAAAATAATGTTAATAATTAAGGCTCCTTTTTACATTTCTTTCTCAACCATATCTTCCAAATTCATGCTTTTATGTTCCTGAAGGGACAGGTGTCTGCATGCATCAGAACTTTAATATTGAAAAGAGTGATTATTTGAGTTGCTCTAGTCTTCCTGTCACCTCAAACCAGCCTGGACATTCTCTGACCTCTATTATTAACGTGGCTTTTCCGTCCACAGAACTGACACTTACAGGATGTTTTTTTGTTTGTTTGTTTTCTGCACCATTCTGTGTAAACTTTAGAGAATGTTGTGTGTGACACTCCCAGGAGATCAGCAGTTTCTGAAATACTCAAACCAACAACCACGCTACGAGGTCAAAGTCACTGAGATTGTTTCCCCATTCTGACGTTTGATGTGAACATTAACTAAACTCTTAACATGTATTTGCATGATTTGATGCCTTGTGCTGTTGCCACATGATTGGTTGATTGGATAATTATGCTGAATGCTGAAAAGCATGGACAAGTTTGTGTAATGTGTGTATGCTTGTACTGAACATGACCTTACTTTCTATAATGGAATTTGCAATGTGAGCTGATTTAGTGAAAATGTGAGGGACTTAAACTTATAAATAAAAATAAAAGTCTGGGTCTGCTGAGTTCTCCAGGCAAGTTGGACTGAGTTTGTTACACCAAATAATAGCAAAAAATCTGAATGGTTGTGTTCTGTATAAATTTCCTAACCTTTACATTTAGCAAAGCAACTTGGGACAGTCCTTAACAGTATAT
>JANDJT010000081.1:24816074-24827726 GCA_024331685.1 Stegophilus panzeri | reverse complement strand
AAGTCTGTATTTTTAATGTGTTTTAAAGACATCTTGCAAAAGGGGGACCTCGGTCAAATGTTAATGCCATTTGGGGGGCCTTGCCCTGGAAAAGTTTGGGAACCCCTGTTGTAGAGCAGTGGTTCTCAACCTGGGGGACGCGGATAGCTTAGGGGGCGGGGCGTGCCACATGATAGGGGGGGCTTTAGTTATAAAAGGTTGAGAACCGCTATTGTAGGAAGTTTGGCGCGCGTGCGCTCTTGTTGTGGAAGTACGTCATACGCGGGAAAGAAGAATCAGTTTGTGTAAGTGACCGTCAAAAAGAATGTTTTCGTAAGAACAGAGTGGTTATTACAGCAATTAAACTGTGGTAAATAACGTCAGGATTAAAACAGAATATGTTTTTCGCAGCTGTCACAGTGTCGCTTGTAGTAATGTAATAATGTAATGATGTTTACTCTGCTGAAGCTAATCAGTTAGCTGTAAATCGCAAATACGCACCAGACAGTTTTGTCAGTCAGGTAAATGTAAGCTGGCTAACTAACCCAGTACTATCCCAGTATTATCCCGGTACTATCCCAATATTATCCCGGTACTATCCCAATATTATCCCGGTGCTAACCCAATATTATCCCGGTGCTAACCCAATATTATCCCGGTACTATCCCAATATTATCCCGGTGCTAACCCAATATTATCCCGGTGCTAACCCAATATTAACCCAGTGCTAACCCAATATTAACCCAGTGCTAACTTGGTGATAACTCGCAGTAAGTCTTTTCGTCAACGTTGTCATACGAGTTTGTTGGATAAATAGTAAATGGGTTAACTGGGTTAAAGGGTTTCAGCAGTTCCTGAAGAAATAACTTTGTCTTTGGTTTCCGTTAGTGCTACTGATTTTATGACATAATGTTAACTGATAGTGGTAATAAAATTAAGGTTTAATTTTATTTTGTTTTAATATTTAGTTTCAGCTCTCTAACTGCTTACAAACAGCAGTGGAGTCAAAATGTCGAAGATCGAGAAGATGAGCGTCCTTGGAGTGAGGAGTTTTGGAGTCGAGGACAGGGACAAGCAGATAATTTCATTCTTCAGTCCTCTGACGGTGCTGGTCGGACCCAACGGAGCCGGAAAAACGGTTTGTTTTCATACCTGTGTGTGGAATCTAATTACTGCTCTTTCCTCCTCATCAGCATGAGGGACTGCGGGATTCCACAGAACAGGGGTGAATACTTATGCAAACAGCGTCTTTCAGTTTTGAACTTTTCGTCAAGATCTGACAAAATTAAGAGCAAACTGGTTTGTAATTAAAACATTTTTTAAAACCCTGGTCTGTGTAAGTTCCATTTATAATCCAGACAAATCCAATGACTTTCAGGGGGGTTCAATACTCTTGCGAGGCACTGTGTAATTATTTTTGTCTACTGAAAAGGTTGCTTTAGATGGACCCATACTCACCTGTATGTACAGGACTGTGTAAACATCTAATGCTATTTAGAGAAAAAACACAATGATGGTTTTTCTTCTTTTTTTCCAGACTATTATTGAGTGCCTTAAATATGTTACCTCAGGAGATTTTCCACCTGGAAGTAAAGGAAATAGTTTTGTTCATGATCCAAAGGTAAGTAGTGTCTTTGTTTTTTAAACAGTTTTTTTGTGATTATTTATTGTTTGCCATGTAGAGGATACTGTAATGACTTGTTAAAGGTATGTTTATATATTGTATTAAGGCATATTTGCATATTTCTTGTCCATATTTTGCGTGAATATAAATAAAAGGACAGTTGTAATATTTGTTACATTTTCACAGGACGTCCATGAAACAGAGGTACGTGCTCAGATTCGGCTTCAGTTCAGAGACGCTAACGGGGAACCCGTCGTTGTTCAGCGTTCCATGCAAAGCACACAGAGGGGCAAAAAAGCACCAGAGTTTAAAACCCTTGAAGGCGTCATCACCAGATTAAAGTGGGTTTAATAATCCAACTATAATCCTTCTGTGAGTTTTCAGAGTAGTTTTCATATTTCATGTTTTCACCACGCTGATCTTACACCAGTGTGGTGCTTCATTGTCAGCAGAACACCTGAAATCGCATGTGTATGAATTTCAGTCACACTGATCTCACAGGATTCAGTTACGAGGTTGATGTATACAGCTGAGTTTTATATTCTCTGGTGTTGAAATGAAATGAATGAGACATTAAATGTGAGTTTGGGGTTAGAATTGTCTGAGCCGTAGCTTGGCTGCTCACTTGGATGTTAGCTTGAGTGAACTTCCCGTGCCTTACAGACGGGTTTAAAGATTCTTATGGGGACAGTAACTAAATGAAAGTAACAGGTCCTCCAGCTTTTCTGTGCCTCCTGAGAGCCTCCAGTTGTGGTGCTTAGTCAGTGACAGTCTGAGTTTTCTCTCTGTACACATACGCAACATCAGCTCTTGGAGACATACTTGCACAGGCACAAACAGGACAAGCACCGAAGCAATAGTCACTGTGTGAGAATATCATTAAGCAACTTTTTATTACTTTTAAACAGTTCTTCCTTATCTTCTAGTGTGATTTTTGAAACCTGGCAAAAATGTTTTAGAAGCACCTGGCATCATTTTATTTAAAGATCATAACGAGGGAAAATTGTTAATTACACGCAATCAAACTGTTTGTTTATGAAAATCTTCAGATCCCCTTCATGGAGGTGGAGATTCAATTGTTCAGATCTGTATATTTGTGATGCTGTGTCTGCCTCCATGCGTCCCTGAGCTCAGCTTACTGTCTGTCTGGAGTTTCACCCATTTTCCTCGTGGTTATGTGGGTTTCCTCCGGGTTCTCTGGTTTCCTCCTACTTCCCAAAAACATGCTAGTAGGTGGATTGGCTATGCTAAATTTCCAGTGTGTGTGGACGTGTCTCATCCAGGATGTATTCCTTCCTCATGTTCAATGTTCCTGGGTCAGTAGACAGGGTAAGGATACAGTAAGGATACTGTTAAGGTGATTACTGAAGATGAATTTGTGTCCACAGGAATGGAGAAAAAGTTAGTGTGAGCTCAAAATGTGCAGAGATAGACAGTGAGATGATCTCAGCTCTGGGCGTTTCAAAAGCAGTGCTCACCCACGTCATCTTCTGCCACCAAGAGGAGTCTAACTGGCCTCTCAGTGAAGGAAAAGCCCTCAAGCTGAAATTTGATGAGATTTTTTCAGCGACGAAGTAGGTTATCCTGCTCTGACACTTTGATGTGTTCTTTAATGTTAGTTTACAGTCTTTACTCATATCTATGGTCTAAGTGTCATGTAATGCCTCGATTGTTCTACTAACACATGTAGGTCACTGAGCATGGCTATTTTCAGTGACATAAACATGTTAACACGGCTAATAAGTTTGTCACTGAGCACAGCTTGGTCTGTAGTCCATGTACTCTATCCAACCTTTAGTCACA
Organism: Stegophilus panzeri; assembly: GCA_024331685.1. Classification (NCBI taxonomy): domain Eukaryota; kingdom Metazoa; phylum Chordata; class Actinopteri; order Siluriformes; family Trichomycteridae; genus Stegophilus; species Stegophilus panzeri. The sequence goes on along the minus strand of JANDJT010000081.1, from coordinate 24,824,320 downwards.
TGTTTTTTAAAAATGGAAATTTTGTACTTCCTCATCCTTGTACTTTTTTCCTGACTTATTATTCTCATTCAGTTGTCATAGTAACAGTCCACCTTTATTTACTAAATTCTCTCAAAGGTACGTCAAGGTGATGGAAAACCTTCGTCAGGTAAGGCTGAAGCAGGCCAACACTGTCAAATCCTGTCAGATGGAGTTGAAATATCTGAAGCAGAATAAAGAAAAGGCTCAGGAGATCAAGGAGCTGCTGTCCACTAAAGAAGGCCAGCTAGCGGCTTCTAAAGAAAGTGTACAGCACTTCGAGAACCAGATCGACCCCAAGGAGGTAGGGCAGAGCTGCAGTTCGGGTGTGACGGATATATGTTTAGTTCTGTTCCCATTGTGATAAATGACATGTAGCTAGAAAGTGATCTTGCCCTAAGGTTTGTCTAGTACTTCATGGAAGTTTTATATACGCTCACTGGTCACTTTATTAGGAACACTTACACCTGCTCAATCATGCAATTATCCAATCAGCCCATCATGTCAGCAATGCATAAAATCATGCAGATCCAGGTCAAGGGCTTCAGTTAATGTTCTAAGAGTCTGTATAGTTTACGCAGAACCTGAGATGCTTTTCTGCTGACCAGTTGTAAAGAGTTATTTGAGTGATTGTAGTCTTCCTGTCAGCATGAACAGATCTGGTCATTCTCTGCTGTCCTCTCTCAACAGGGTGTTTCTGTCCACAAAACTGATGGTCATTGGATTTTCTTTTCTCACACCATTGTGTGTAAACTCTATAGACTGTGTGTAAATCCCAGGAGATCAGCAGCTTCTCCAACAACCGAGCTCTCGACCTGGATCTGTATGATTTGATGCACCGTGCCACTAACACATGCTGGGCTGAATGGATAATTGCATAATTGATTTCTAGTAAAGTTGTCTGTGTTCTTTCCCTCATAATATATACTTCCTCTTCGTTTTTAGAATCGGTTAAATGACATTGATGACAATCTGAGCAAAGTCATGAAACTGGATAATGACATCAAGGCTCTGGAGAGCAGGAAGAAACAGATGGAAGACGACAATTGTGAATTAGAGGAGAAGATGGAGCAGGTAATGCCAAATTTATCCAAAAACTGCATGGTCTATTGTGTAACCCTTAACATCCTTCGTTGTCATCGGAGCTGCACAGTAGGTCAGATATGGAGGGGGATAGATGCTTCTAAATGTGAGCAACAGGAAATTAGTCTTCATTTATTCTTTTTTTTTTTTTGACATGGAGATGTCTTGCAGTTTGCTTGGTTATTCATTAGTCTTTAATGATGTACAGAAAGCAATCTGGTGTCTAAGCAACATCACAAAATAAAATTATAAACCTTTTGGAGCAGACTGAAAAAAGCTTTTACAAATTAGTGTTTAAAATGTTTCTGGGATTTACACTTCATTCCAAAACAAAGAGTGAAATCACATCAGAAAAGGTCAAACCAATTAAACAAATGAGACAAATTGACAAAGACTTGATCATTTATTTAGTGAGGAATGATCAAATATTACAAATCTGTCAGTGGCAAAAGTATGTGAACGTCTAGGATTAGCAGTTGATGTCACTAGCAGGATGACAATCAGGTGTGAGTTCCCTGTTTTATTTAAAGAACAGAGATCTCTGTCTGATCTTAACAACACATTTGTGGAAGTGTTATCATGGCATGAACAAAGGATATTTCTGAGGACTTCAGAAAAAGAGCTGTTGAAGCTCATCAGACTGGAAAAGGTTATAAAACCATCTCTAAAGAGTTTGGAATCCTCCAATCTACAGTCACAGATTGTGGACCAATGGAGGAATTTTAAGACCATTGTCCATATTTATACAGGAATATAGAAAATTCTAAAGGGTTCACAAACTTTTAAGCACCACTGTATATGTTGGTCGTAAACAGTGTGATGAAAAGTAAAACCTGTACAGCTGCTGAAAGCATTCTGGTCCACCTCTCAAGACAGAAATGTATTCACCTGCCCACGGGGCAAGTGAAAGCAGTGTTTGCCCAGTCCTATGATTTAACTCTCTGGAAACCGAAAACTGAGATGATGGATATTTGCTGCATATTAAAGTTTCTCTCTTCTTTTTCTCACTAAATAAATATCTGCAAATGATAATCGTTGTAGCTTTTGCTGTAGTGATTCTGATTATTAGTTAATATTATTAGATAATTTAGTTTATTAGATTTGTTTAGGATTACAAATTTTAAAGATTAGTCTTTTTCTACTGCACTCTCACGTTTACTCTTATTTTTGTTCATTAAAGAACACCATTACATTTACTGTTTTCCCTCTCGGTTACACACATTTTAAACTAGCTTTTGGTTTTGGCCACTTCTAGGTGTTTCAGGGTTCAGATGAGCAGCTGCAGGAGATGTACAAGAATCACCAGTTCACAGTGAAGAAGAAAGAGAAGAGACTCACAGAGTGTCAGCGTGATCTGGAGAGGGTAGGTCGTGAGTGCCAGAGGATGAACTACATCAAATCAGACCTACTTGTTGAACAAGGTAAGTAATAACGCTCTCCTTTTAGTGACTGTAGGGTTCTGTAGATATTTTCAGCCAGTGCTGTTAAATACTAGTCATTATGGGTGATTTTGTAAGTGAATTAATGGTTTTGGTGTGTTTGTGTCCCTTAAACTGTATTTTGATAGTTTAGTTGCTGTATTTCATTCAGAGTTAAAGGTTCTTAGTTTGGGTGTATATTTATTAATTTTTGTACAATTAAATTTGGCTTTGCCAAGAACAGAACAGTACAGTATCCAGTTATGAAGGATTAAATTTTGTTGAATAGTTTAGTTTATTAAATATCAAATGTATGTAATTCTAATAAAACCAGTTAAGGTGGTGAGGGATAACACACAGAAGACTGGAGTAATGGAGTTAATGTCAGGTGCTAGTCATTAATAGATGACTACAGAATGCTAAGCGCATACATGTGTTTTAATCAAATATATTTATTTTATAACTGAGTGGGACGTTATGTTCATTTCTGAGAATCGTTTAAATACGTTTTAACAGTTGTTGGTCACCTGAACTCCAGGCTTAAGATGAGTTTTCATTTGTTCACGAGTATTGCGTTTGTTTGTTAACTGAAGGTCGTCTCCAGATGGAAGCAGACAAGCAGGTGTTGCATATAAAGAACCGAGATGCTCAGGTGAGGTCTTTAGCTTCTTACCTGGAAATGGAAGGATATGACCAAGCTCCTTTCAATGAGAGACAGCTCCAAAGCTTCCATAAACAAGTCAGAGAGAGACAGGCTCAAGAGTCCGAGGCCCTCAACAGGGTTATGGTAAGTGTTTCTTAATACGCCATATTGAGAACTCTTCTCTGCATAATTGTTACCTTTTTTCCCAGTGTGATTTTCTGGATCACCAAGGCCATTGAGAATGCACTGAAACTGTGTAAACCGTAACTATATAAGCAAATGACAATAGGACATGGTAAGTTTTTACCCCTAAGTTACTCCTAAAAGAAAAGCTCTACAAGATAGAAAGCAGCCTCAGGGACAGAGCTGTGAGAGTAGCGCTCGGATGGCTGACTCATTTTTGTGGGAAGTTAAAATATTTATTGGAATTAAACTTTATCTCTACTTTGGCAAAATACTCCAGTCACTGGGGAAGAGGAATAAAGATCCACTTAATGTTATTTATTAGCAGGATCCTATAACAAACAGCTGTATTGGGGTAAATTGCTTTTTTGTTTGTTTGTTTGTTTTTGTTTTTTTTTTTATCCATTGTGTTGTTAAATACAGTTAGTAGTTTGGACTAATGATTGTGCGTGAATATATTGTGCAATTCTTGATGTCATATTTACATGAAAATGAGCACATCTGCTGTTTAACTTTTACATACCTTTCAGACCTTTCAATGTTCGATTTTATCTGGAATATTCCAGTGATTAGGGACCGAAATTATGGAGTAAATTTTATTGCAGCCTGTGGTATTATCCACTGTAAACAAAGTGCACATTTCTTATCGTTTATTGCTCTATGCCTGAAACATTTTAGCACACTTGACCATGAGCTAGACTTAGGAGTCACACCTAATGCAGGTGTACAGAGTAGATGCCAACATCCAGGGTTTAAATGGCACCTTTATGGGTTTTGACCCTTTGCTTCAGAGATTTATTTATTTAATAGATGAAGCAGCAGACAGACTAAATGCAAAGAGTGTTTGCTGTTTTATTCTAGTAGTGGTTATTTTCACTTCATACTTCATCTAGGTGAACTTTGACCTGTGAATTGTGAACCAAATGAATGATACTTTTTGGTCAGCGTTAGTGCTCACTTCACACCAGACCTTTTGCCTAAGTCTCATACAATTTTTTTTTTTTTTTTTTTTTTTTTTTTTTTCCCCCCCCCTCTTTGCCTGATATGATTTTCTTGTTGGGAATGTAGAGTACAGCAAAAGTCAAAAACTCTTTTTACCTTTCTAGTATGAACAATAGTCTTGGGTTTGTACAATGTAAAGTGGCTAAACTTTGTTCCAGATTGACCTGCAAGAGAAAGAAAGACAGAAACAGCAGAACATTGATGAGATTCGTGATAAGAAGACTGGCTTGGAGAGGACCATCGAGCTGAAGAAGGACATACAGGCTAAGAAACAAAAAGAGCTGAAGAAAATCCAGTCTGATCTACAGAAACTGGAAGGTTCCTCATCCAGACTTCATGAGCTAGAGACTGAGCTCACAAAAGCAGTAAGTGTTCATCCATCACTTCTCTGGACCTCTGGTTTATTCTGTGCTTCTCTGACTGAAAGTTAGGGTTGCACGAGTAGGACACTAATCAAATGCTTGTTAAATAAGCTTGGTGAGTACAATTCTACTGAATTTCCAGTCTGATCAAAATGTATTCACTGTAGGATATACAGCACACAAACCTCTTGTCATTAACCGACTAGCTCGCTCTTTTTCATCTGGAACTCAGTAACTGTGACGTGAACAGCAATGTTTCTGTTCTCAAAACACTTAATCATGTTCTCAAATATTTGGCCCACATCTCAAACTGTGTTCTACTGTACTGAATAGTAATGACCCCACTGGGTACTGACACTATTTAGCAAAGAAGGGTACAACAGCACCCATGCCACAATGTTCACAACTTGAAAGAGCGTTGTTCCATATATTCCATATATTCATATATTCTTCTATATATTCAGGAGTATATATTTGTACTGTATACAAGACTATATTTATACGTAGTAATAACCGTGTGTAGGAGCGAGAGCTGGAGAAGGCTGTACAGGGTTCCACTGTGGACCGTCTGAAGATGGAGGTGCAGGAGCTACAGAGAGAAAAGGTGGAATTGGACCAGGCCCAGCGCAAACTCGATCAGGAAATGGAAACTCTCAACATACACACCACAGCACGCACACAAATGGACATGCTGAAAAAAGATAAAGTGAGCACATTCACATTTAATCTTCTAATTAATCAGACAGTATTCTACTCCTTTTAATTACGTAGGAATTCATACATGTTCATCACTCGTATTTGGACGTTTAATACTGTACTGATTAACTGTCTGCTGATTACTGATGTCTGTAAAGTAAGCAATAAGATTAAATAAAATAAATTATTATTTCTTATAAATATATATAAATAAGTAAATATAAATAAGATGGTACATATTTGTGTTCAACTGTGGCATGTAGACTGATAAAGAAGATCAAATAAGGAAGATCAAGTCCAGACACAATGAAGACCTGGTTTCTCTGCTGGGCCACTTTCCTAACAAGAGAGAGCTTGAGGAGTGGATTCATAGCAAATCTAGAGAGATCAACTCCATCAGAGAGAAGCTGAGCAAGCTCAAGTGAGTCTCCAGATCAGATTCATGCCCTTCAGCTGTCACATCCATATTGTGATGGAATAATGGTTTCATTCTTTCTTGGATATCCAAATGACACAATAAAAAAAGTTAATAATCTTTCATTACAAATTCACTGATTTACCTGAAGGCAAAACCTGATTTATTTCTCAAAACGTAGAAGGATGATATAGTAAGGTTTAGGAAAAACAAGTGATGTGTACAGAACCAGAAGCTGAACATTGCCTTCAGAGCATTCCAGACTGAGATTTCTTAGAGTGAGAGACACATGGCTGTTAGTGTTATGAGGTTAGCTCCTGGAATGAGATGTTTTACTTGACCTGGAGAATACTTCAGTCTCCTCTCTTTGGGCTCTGGCCTCAGTTTAACACTACATGACTCCATTCTATAATAGTTTGTCCAATGTGGTCTGTCTGTAATGTGTTAGTAAGGAGTTGGCATCCAGAGAGCAGAACAAGAGTCACTGTACAGCTGAGATTCGACGCAAAGAGCAGCAGCTGGCCAGCTATGAGGAGAAACTCTTCAATGTGTGTGGTAGTCAGGACTTTGAATCAGATCTGAGCAAATTGCAGGATGACCTGGAGAAGTGCTCCAAGCAGAGAGGTATGTCATGGAAGATCAAAGTGGTCATATTTTAAGGCATGAGAACTTTACACAGGAATAATATTTCTCTCTTTTTCCCTTTCCATCTCCACTATTCTCCCTATTTCTTGCTGACTGGATTTTGTTTCTCCCTCTTTTTGTCTTTTCAATTTTTTAATCAGCGATGCTGGCGGGGGCCACGGCCGTGTACACCCAGTTCATCAGCCAGCTGACAGAGGAGGGTGAGCCGTGCTGCCCGGTGTGTCAGCGTGTCTTCCCCTCAGAGGCTGAGCTCCAGGACGTCATTAATGACATGCAGTCTAAACTGCGTCTGGTGCCGGACAAGCTGAAAAACACAGAGCAGGACCTGAAGAGGAAGGAGCGCAAGCGTGATGACATGATGACCCTCAAACCTGTCAGGTCAGAACATTTACTTTGGTCTAGATGTTGCCCTGCTGTCCTCTGGCCTACATAATGTCATAACACTGACCTTGTGGCCCACATGTTCTTTTTAGATTATTAAATCAGCAGCCTGCTTTCTTGTTAAGATTAATACTATTTAGGTTTTTCCTTCTCCAAATTACTTCAACTAAACAATCTAACTTGTATTGCTGCTACAGTGGTGTCTTATTTATGCCAGGCTTTTTTGAAAAGGGGAAAAAAAAGTACATATATTATCTTAGTGTGTTTGTTCCACATGCAGACAGTCTATTGCAGAGCTTCGTGAGAAGGATCTGCCAGAGTTACGGAATAAACTGCAGAGTGTGAACCGTGAAATAGAAAAGTTGAAGAGAGACGTTGAGGAGCAGGAGAGTCTGCTATCTCTGTTGATGTCTGAGGAGGACACAGCCAAAGCTTGCCTACAGGACATTTCCCTCATGGACCGTTACCAGGTCTGAAGTCACTTTAAAATGATAGAATCATTCAATGTACACTTCAGTACATTCTTAAATGCTGTAAATATTCAGTAGTTTGTCTGGTTTAATTTCACTTTACTGTTATGCATTTAATTACTTGATGAATACTATTGTATGTAAATCCCACCCTGAAAGTAGTGTATTAATATATCGCTGTCTGTAGTGTTGTGCAGTCCAAATTCCACTATTTGTGGACATTTACTATTTGAATACAATGAATGTGTATGGGTGAATGTTGGAGACAGTTAGAATGTTCAGATTGCTGTGAAATGTGTTTTTAGACAAACCAGGCAACCCTATCACTGAATGACCTTTAATCTTTTATAAAAAAAAAATTAAAAATAAAAAAAAAAACCCTTTTAATGTAATTGTTTTGAAACTGAAATGTTTCAATTTGGTTGTATCATAGGTGGATCTGAAAGATGTGGAGAGAAAGATAGTGCAGCATACAGCCAAGCTTCAGGGAGTGGACCTGAGTCGCACGATGCAGCACGTCAGCCAAGAAAAACAGGAGGTCCAACATCGCCTTGACACCAGTATGAGTGCTGCACGTTTAACACCAAACACTACCTACAGTGCCCTCCACTAATATTGGTACCCTTGGTAAATATGAGCAAAGAAGAACTTTAAACATTTAACCTTTTGACCTTTAGTTTAAAAATAAATAAATCCCAAATACTCTGCTCTCATGAATATCAAACAATTGCAAACACAACACAGGTTTATCAAAAAATCTGTTAAATGTGTGCAACAATTAACTATTTTAGTCGATACTTTGTGCTAGCTCCCTTTGCCAAGATAACAGCTCTGAGTCTTCTCCTATAATGCTTGATGAGGTTGGAGAATACATGGCGAGGGATCTGAGACCGTTCCTCCATACAGAATCTCTCCAGATCCTTCACATTT